>JBBHKE010001274.1:0-40740 GCA_037447655.1 Zygnema cylindricum | reverse complement strand
GGGAGAGAGAAAAGACAAGGAGAGGGAGGGAGGGAGAGAGAGAGAGAGAGAGAGAGAAAGAGAGAGAGAGAGAGAGAGAGAGAGAGAGAGAGAGAGAGAGAGAGAGAGAGAAAGAGCACCTGCGGCATTTGCCAAGCTCCGGGAAGATCGAGTCGCGATGCGACAAAAACATGTCCCTCGCTATTTGTTAAACACACCCCTACATTTGCTCTGTAGCCACTCGGAGGCTCATCACTGGAAGCCATAGCTTTTCCCACTCTAACAAAAGGTTTCTCTTTTGGTTTTCCTCCAGTTTTTAATTTATAAGAAAAGAAAGGTGAGGAAAGAGAGGAGAAAGAGAGAGAAGAGGGAGTGAGAGAGGAGGGAGAGGGAGAGGAGGAAATGAGAGTAGAATGGGATGTGGTTTGAGAAAATTGAGGGGAACAGAGAGAGAGAGGAGAGGAAATGATGGCAGAAGAGGTAGAGGGATGATACAGGAGACGCATAACTCCAGTAGGAAAAACTATATAAGCAGGAGAGGGGGAGAGAGAGAGAGAAAGAGAGAGCGAGAAGCAGATCGTCCGTTCGAAAGAAAGATTACAATAGGTACAATTTAGCAAGTGAAAATAATAAAAAAAATTGGTTATTACTTCATTTAGGTTAGAATTAGGTTAAAGTTGCTCCTGTTCAAACCTTCAGCTTTAAACCCTAATTTCCTTCCACTGTGACTTCACTGCAGCTTCGATACGTCGTTTGACTTAAAAACCTGTAAATAAATAACTAAATACACGACATTCTCTCTCTCTCTACACACACAAAGTTTGTGTTTTCAAGGAATTCAAAGACGATATATCGTAATGTTGAAGAATATCGCAGCATCTTGACGTCCGAAATTCTGATACCAGGTCGATATTTTTACGATACCATTGAATAGGAATGAAAGTACAGTATCGATCTCGAGGTGACTTGGGACTACGACCAATAAACGTAGAGTACAGAGTGAATCGCTATTAGTGTATAAAAAGTATTAACGTAATAAAAACAATATTGTAATCAGCGCTATTTTGAGGTAAATGAAGCACAACCAGGCCCATCGTTATTAGCGTTGATAAATAATAGCATTAATTCAGTCGCCAATTTTTCTGGCGGAAAATCATAAAATAATGTTAACAACATTATTTAAGGAAGTGGACAATTATTTGCCACGTCTCTTTGCACTAAACTACAGTACTACCCAACTGCGAACGCCACGCGGAACTACTGAAACAATCCGTTCAACAACAGGAATCGCGGAACGGGACATTTTTCATTTTCATTTTTCCGAAAACGACAGAAAATAAATCCTTACTTTAACACATAGGAGTGTACCCTAAGCTTCAAAATTGACACAAGGATTGACGTTTAACGCAAAAAATAATGTTTACGGTTGTTGTTTATTTGGCACTTGTTTACAAAATATCTTTAATATCACTAAAGTACAGTAGATTCTACACTAATTTTATTTATGGGCTATGTACTTAGCGTACGTAGCACAAATGTTTCCACCGAGTGTAGCCGCTATGGTGTGTGTTCACATAGTCGACGTCTAAACATGTGAGAACAGGATCGCACGAGTTAAATCTGAGTGCGTTTCCCGTGTCGACGCAACTCACCGTGATCTTAACACTTTTCTTGTACTGTACTTTTGTGCCGAATTACGAACAGTTAGCGTACGAATGACATATTACGTAAAATTGACTACTTTTAAGGGAATTGCTAATCGCAGAGACGATTTTAGCTGCGCGCAGATAGTTGTCAGAAATTGTACATTTAAAGTACAGTTTTGTACAAGCTACGTACCTTTAAGTTCAGATTTGACGGTCAATCCGTCGAACAACTTTGACTGGCGAAATATTGTAACGGCGGTTAAAAACTGTCGCGCTTGCGAACGTCGACCGTCATGAAAAAAATAACAATTCACACGGTCGGCGCAGATTTACTGTAACAAAATTGAGGCAGCCACATATAAATAAAATGGCTGCGCGCATGTAAGTTACTCACTTCATGTAATGTACTTTATTACATTATGTGCGATGGAAAAACCATCAAAGTACAAAGGGGATGAAAAGAGAAATTGAACATTTAAAGACTACAAGAGCCTGCAGCTATGAAAACAAAACAAACAAATGAGGAAAAACAAAAGCAACTAGGCTAACTAGCAAGACTAAACAAAAAACCAAAGATGAATAGACAAAAAAGGAAAAAACCACTCTGTATGATGCCCCACAAACCCAGCAAATTCACTTCATGTGAGCTCCACTGTGAAAGCACACACCGACATTTGCCTTAGCCGTAAAAATGGAATATAATAGCGAACCGTTACGCTGAACTTGGACACAAATTAAAGGACGACGTACGACATGTATAAACTCGCACGAAACGAAATAAACTTCGTACAAAATATAAAAGCGTACCCGCGGATAAATATCAATGAAACTGAAATGACGCGTCGTCACGCGCGACCGAATGAAACCACACTATTTACGAATCAACATTCTTACATTGAAAACGTACTTCACATTGATTCCACCACACTATTTACGAACCAACATTCTTACATTGAATAACATAGATGTCTCATTCGTACAGATTTCGACATTTTTACGAAATTTCGTTATTTTTTCTAGATTTTGAATCTTTCGTAAAATGCGTATACTTTTCGTACAGATAAAACGTACGAATATTATTTACGGAAATTTCAAAAAGATACGTTTTATTTCCGTGCACGAAGTTTGAAAGAAATTTGTACGGTATGGATACAATGTAAGGAAATTTTTGAAAAGTGATGTTTCATTTTCGCGCGCGAAGTTTGAAAGAAATTTGTACGGTTCATCATTACAACGAAGCCGCCATTGAATCCGCCATTGAAGGCTCGATTGAAGCCACACTTGAAGCTTCCACGAACCTCTTCACATGCAGCCATGTCTAGACCTCGAGTAGCAGAGTGAGAGCAGGCTAAGGCTCCAAAGGGATATGATATATATATTTTTTTCAATTATGATTTTGTCGTTATCCAATTTGAAATGCAAAAGTAGTTTTTTTTGCTTCAATTTTGAATTTATCATTATAAAATGTTGACATACAGAAATGGATACTTTTTTTTCAATTGTGATTTTTTCATTATTCAATTTTGACATTCAAAAATGGATATTTTTTGCTTCAATTATAAATTTGTGAATGGTGACATGTTGTAATAGGGGCAAGCTCCGGCATGGCTCTGACAGGGCGCCGGCGCTGCCTCAGCGCTGGCGACGAGTCCAGCGCCGAGGCAGTCTGGTCCCTAGCGATGTGACAGTCTGATCGCTGGTTGCGGGTTCAGCATCCAGCAAAATGTTGTTGGTTTTCGTATATAACTTTTGAAATTTTGATTAAGATGTCATCGTATTTTTCGTTATAGATTAAATGTCTTAATATTTTTAAATTTTTACTTTTAGTATGGAGTCAAAGTCGATCAAGGCATTTTATAATTTTTAACTTTGTTTTATACGCATATTCTTTATTTTTTTGGCGTTTCATGCGTGCGTTTTATGCGCATGAGACATCTATGTTGAATTAGTACTTCACATTGATTCACATTGTCGGTGTGTGCTTTCACAGTGGAGCTCACTGTAGAAATTAATGGTACATTTAGAGTATTTTCTAGGTCTAAATAGAAATATAGAAAGAAGCCGAGGCAGTCTACCTTTAACTTCTCTCTCCAAACTCTCAAACTTGTCGCAGTCACTGAGAAATTGAAGAGGGAGCTAGAGCCATGGCTACCTAGGCTATCCAGAGGTTTACGGGAAATTTATATTAGTTAGGGTTTATTTATTTAAAAGGAATGTGTCGGCGACAGGAATTGATCCTTCTACCTACCGGCTGGCAGACAGGAAGTAGCCGGTACCGTTAGCCGTTAACTCTAGATGTAACATTACGCAGTATATAGTTTGATAATTACTTAAACATGTAAACGTAGGATAAATCATTTAACTGTAATTGTTGACGGTATACATAGATCCGGTAATGTATAAGTACGGAATACGGTACGAGAAAGAAATCAATACCGCGCATTTATTTCTTAAGTGAAACGAATACCGTGCATGTATTTATTACGGCTACGATTAAATTCGATTCTAATCGGACGGCCGAAATTAAGCGCCGAGATCGCCGAAGAAAATTTTGGCGGTTTGTGGCCATCGCCACGTCGAATGACGCGTGGCGTAATTACATTGGATCGTGGAATCTCCGGAGATTATGGCACCAAATCCGGATATGACATGTGTCGACATTTAGGGCATGTCGTACAATGTCCATACATAAAGTACACCGGCAGCTTTGCGTACGGAACTGTATTTTGATTGGTTCCGTACATCAGTAGATAGAGTCTGTGAGAGAGATAGGACTTAGAAAAATTAGGAGATAGGACCCTCTCTCCCAGAGTGCTTCTGTACAAAAGGTCAACTTTGACCCCCCATAACTTACTGCTCCGGGGAGCAAATTCAGAGATTCTTTTTGCTATCCACTCAGGGGAGTCTTGCCTTCACAAGGGTGCAGGTGGTCAGAGTGTTTGTTTGCCAAGGTGGAAGTTATTCTTGCTGAAACACTAAGGGGTCAGGATTATCCTAGAGGCTTCTTGGAAGCTGTCCACTCTGAGGACTTATGGAGGTCTCAGAGTTTCAAGTTATGGGCCCACCCTCTAAGGTACCAATCTTTAATGCAACCGGATTCATATACTCGGAAAGTATGATGATAGGAGCTCTATGCGAAAAAAGGTTTTGGGGGATAGTGAGTGGACGGTTGGGGCGTCCATCAAGTCTTAGAATTCCTCCCAGGTTTGGAGGAAGCAAATTCATTAGGAAAGAGGATCCACCTTCAACGGAGGAAACAAAAGAAGGAGAGGTGGTGGACAAAAGAAAGGAGAAGGAGACGACCACACCAATAGCAACTAGTTCGGCATTCATGTCACCTATTCCGAGGAACGAGGAGAATGATATTGAAACCTGGGACTTCAACAATATGGCAGCAAAGCACTTCATCCTACGCCATCTCACTCAAGGACTTGCATGTCCTCATTTGCAGGTAGAAAGGGCATCCGATCTTTGGATGGCTCTCATAGAGATGTACCGAAGTGGTACGATTCACCAACAACAGTTGGCTGATCAGAAAAGTTAAGGAGTATGTATACAAAGGGGGAAATATGTTGGATTTTTGCAATGAGCTTGCTACACTCTTCATGGAGCTAGAGAGTGCGGGAAAAGATTTTAGTGAAAAAGAAAAGGTTAACTGTTTACTGATTAAGTTACCTGATGAGTTCGAGATCATAGTCAACCGTGTGTAGGACTTGCAGACTCAAGGTGGATATGGAACTCAGTGGTAGGGATGATTCTTGTTCGAGAGAATACAATTGAGATCCGAAGGGGAGGAAAGAGTGGGTAAGCCTTGGCAACAGCGACTGATTGGAGGAACAAGGATTCCCGAAAACCGGTCAAAAACTATGGGGGTAGGGAGCAGAAAAAACAGGATGACGAGTTCGAACCAAGGGCTCCCAAAGGTTTATGTCATTTTTGTAAGAAACCGGGGCTCTATATGGCAGAGTGCACTAAGCTAACGGAGCTTCGGTTAAAGGAGGGGCAGATCGGTGGTACCTCGAGAGGAAAGAAAAAGGCCTTTGTCACACATGTTCTTGAGGCGGAATCTGAGGACGAGGACGATGAGCTCATTTTGGATGAGGAGTTGGAGGCGAAAAATGAGGTCGAAATTCCACGAAGGCAGAAATGTGCTTACGGTGGATTGAAAGGTGAAGCAGGCTGGATTGTAGATTCAGGTGCCTCCATGCGCTTGTGTAAGGATAGGCACATGTAAACTAAGATAAGAAAGATTCCCACTGTAGAGATAGAGTACGGGGATAGGAGGATAGTCACCACTACTCTTGTAGGATCGGTAGATCTGAAATTGTTAGTAGAAGGAAAGACATCCATATTAACATTCTCCGATGTATTGTTTATTCCGGTGCTGAACAAAAACCTTATCTCTACATCTGTATTAGATGATAAGAGTTTTTTCACTAGCACTAGGGAAGGAGTCTTTACTATTAGTTTTGAGGAGGATGTCTATTTCATTGCTGAGAAAGGTAGCCATGGGATGTTTAGGCTGATCTTAAGTAATGAAACGAAGAAACTTTATTATGCTGGTGTTCATGATATTATGATGTGGCATAAGAGGCTTGGGCATGTGAATCTAGATAAGTTAAGAGAGATGAAAAAGATGGGAGTGATAGAAGGGATTCAGTTCAGTGAGAGTGATGATATAAGTGATTGTAGTGGATGTGCTCAAGGTAAAGCACACAGATTACCCTTTCCTAAATCAACCACCTATAAGGGAGAAAAAATTCTAGATCTAGTACACATTGATATTTGGGGACCGGCTAAAGTGCCCTCACCAAGGGGGAAGAGATTTATGATGACTATAACTGATGATTGGTCTCGGTATTCCCTGGTGTATTTTTTGAAAAACAAGTCTCATGCTCAGGATTGTTTTAGACAATATAAAGCGTGGAGCGAAAAACTCCATGAAACTCCAATCAAGAGAGTAAGGAGTGACAATGGTGGAGAGTATACTTCTAACGAGTTTGAGGATTTTCTGAGGGAAGATGGGGTCCAACACCAAAAGATAGATCCAGAAAATCCGAAAGAGAATGGGGTAGCTGAAATGTTAAATAGAACACTAAGTGATAGTGCTAGAAGTATGTTGTCGGATAAGAAGATAGGAAAAAGGTTTTGGGCAGAAGCAATGAACTGTGCTAATTACCTCAAAAATAGAGTTCTTACTTCAGCTATAAAAGATCAAACACCTTATGAGAGATGGACAGGCCGGAAACCAGACATATCTCACTTAAAGGTTTTCGGCAGTCAAGTATTCAGTCTAGATATTGATCGGTTTAATTCGAAACTAGATCCTACAAGAAAACCGGGATACTTATTAGGATATGATGAGGATGTTAAAGGATATAGAGTTTACGATCTAAAAAGGGAAGATATAATCTTAGTAAAGCATCTAGTAGTTATGTATGAAGGAAAGTCTGTGGATCCCTTCAAGTATACAAAGTCAATAAAAATCAGATTTGAGTCAGAAAATTCCGATAACTTTGAGCTTCCTAACTATCCAGGTTTTAGAGAAGATGACATTCTTGCAGAGACAAATCAAACCCAAAAAGGACTCGGCTGTGGAAACTCCAGTGACAACTCTAACCGAAGCGGAAGACGTGGTGGAAATTGATTCGGAATTAAGGGATAGGGGAGAAGTCGAGTTTGTTCGAAAGAACCCACGAGAACCATCTATTTCGGCCTCAGATTTTGAAGGGGGGAGGAGAAGTAGCAAAAGAATGCAAGAAAAACAGGTTAATAACAAGGTAACTAAACTATCTTATCAAGATGAACCTCAAACTTATGGAGAGGGGAGTACTTGTCCAGAAAGAAACCGGTGGAAGACAGCCATCAATGAGGAGATGGCCTCCATCATGGCAGCCGATACTTTGGAGCTGGTGGATTGTCCACCTTAGCGAAAACTAATCGGTTGTAAGTGGGTTTTCAAATTAAAACGGAACCCAGATAATACAATCGAGCGCTACAAGGCCAGATTAGTGGCAAAGGGATTTACACAAAAAGAGGGAATTGACTACGAGGAAACCTTTGCCTCGGTGGTCAAATTTCCCTCCGTCTGCATACTTCTCAGTTTAGCAGCAGCGGAAGACATGGAAGTGCACCAGATGGACATCAAGACAGCCTTTTTGCATGGAGAATTGGAAGAGGAGATCTTCATGCGACAACGCGAAGGTTTTGTGGAGGTAGGAGAGGAGAGTAAGGTATGCCGGCTGATTATATCTCTTTATGGTTTGAAACAGGTGCCTCGACAGTGGAATAAGAAGCTTGATGAGTTTCTTACCGGTCTGGGATATATTCGGATCAGCTCAGATCACTCAATCTATGTTTTGAAAGATGAGGAAGGTTTTATATTTATTACAATTGAGGTTGATGATTTGCTAGTTTTAAGTAAATCAATGGAAAAAATTAATAAACTGAAAACCGATCTTAAGGGGAGATTTGAAATGAAGGATATGGGAGAAGCAAAATATATTTTGGGAATTCAAGTAGAGAGAGACCGAAAAAGGAAAATTATAAGACTGACTCAAAAAGAAGCAATAGGGAACATGCTTGAAAAATTTCAAATGGATAAAGCTAATAGTTGTACAACTCCAATGGAGTTGAAGAAGGGAAGTGAGGGGAGTGAGGAAGAAGGAGTCATAGTCATAGACGAGGAATTATCTCCTGAAGAACAGAAGTTCATGCAGACTATTCCTTACAGGCAAGTAGTGGGAAGTCTAATCTATTTTATGAATTACACCCGGTCGGATTTAGCTGCAGCTGTAGGAGTGCTGAGTAGAAGTCTAAATGCTCCCACTAAGAAGGATTGGGAGGCAGCTAAGAGAGTCCTTAGATATTTGATAGGAACTAGGGATCTATGGTTGCATTTGGGTGGGGAGAATACTGATATCACTACTTGGAGTGATGCCAGTTATGGTGATGCTCCGATGAGGAGAGGCGCTTTTGGATATGTATTATATGTGGGTGATAGGGCTTGCTGTTGGAGTAGCAAACAGCAAAAGG
Source organism: Zygnema cylindricum (assembly GCA_037447655.1). NCBI lineage: Eukaryota > Viridiplantae > Streptophyta > Zygnematophyceae > Zygnematales > Zygnemataceae > Zygnema > Zygnema cylindricum. The sequence goes on along the minus strand of JBBHKE010001274.1, from coordinate 32,080 downwards.
TTATTGCTCAGTCCACCATGAAGGCTGAGTATATGGCCTCTTGCTCAGCTGTAAAAGAATTGATGTGGGTCTAGTCTTTGCTTGGTGAGCTTGGTCACCTTAAGAGTGGTGTGCATAATTTTTTTTGTGATAATCAGCCAGCAATCGCTATTTCTGCCAATCCTAAACATCATTTTAAAGCCAAACACAGGGACATCAGACTCAGCCTTGTTAGAGAGAAAGTAGAAAACAAAATTATATGTTTAGAGTACAGACCAGATAGTGAGATGGTAGCAAATATGATGACCAAACCTGTGCCTTCCCCTAAGCTAATTTTCTGCAGGGAGAAGTCGGTCCGAAATTAAAGATTGACTAGAAAATAAGGGGAGTGTAGAAAATAATGGTACATTTTTAGTATTTTATAGGTCTAAATAGAAATATAGAAAGAAGTCGAGGCAGTCTACCTCTAACTTCTCTCTCCAAACTCTCAAACTTGTCGCAGTCACTGAGAAATTGAAGAGGGAGCTAGAGCGATGGCTACCTAGGCTATCCAGAGGTTTACGGGAAATTTATATTAGTTAGGGTTTATTTATTTAAAAGGAATGTGCCGGCGACAATAATTGATCCTTGTACCTACCGGCCGGCAGACAGGAAGTAGCCGGTAGCATTAGCCGTTAACTCTTGATGTAACATTACGTAGTATATAGTTTGATAATTACTTAAACATGTAAACGCATTTAACTGTAATTATTTATGATATACATAGATCCGGTAATGTATAAGTACGGAATACGGTACGGGAAAGAAATCAAAACCGCGCATTTATTTCTTAAGTGAAACGAATACCGCGCATGTATTTATTACGGCTACGATTAAATTCGATTCTAATCAGACGGCCGGAATTAAACGCCGAGATCGCGGAAGAAGATTTCGGCGGTTTGTGGCTATCGCCACATCGGATGACGCGTGGCGTAATTACATTGGATCGTGGAATCTCCGGAGATTATGGCACCGAATCCAGATATGACATGTGTCGAATTTTAGGGCATGTTGTACAATGTCCGTACATAAAATACACCGGCAGCTGTACTTTTGCGTACGGACTTGTATTCTGATTGGTTCCGTACATCAGTAGATAGAGTCTGTGAGAGAGATAGGACTTAGAAAAATTAGGAGATAGGACCCTCTCTCCCAGAGAGCTTCTGTACAAAAGGTCAACTTTGACCCCCCATAACATACTGCTCAGGGGAGCAAATTCAGAGATTCTTTTTGCTATCGACTCAGGGGAGTCTTGCCTTCACAAGGGTGCAGGTGTTCAGAGTGTTTGTCTGACCAGGGTGGCAGTTATTCTTGCTGAAACACTAAGGGGTCAGGATTATCCTAGAGGCTTCTTGGAAGCTGTGCACTCTGAGGACTTATGGAGGTCTCAGAGTTTCACTTATATGAAGTGAGTAACTACACCACGAATCATTATTAGTGTTAAAGTCACTAATTTGGGTTCTTTAAATTTTGATTTTTTTTTCAAATAGGAAACATGATTTTAATTTTACCTTATGTTAATTAAGGTACTGTACAAATTAGCGTAAAGCCGGAAAGTACAATAAAATATAAATGTATCAGGGTTACAAAGTTGGGTACTTAAGGGCTATAGACCAGACTGCTACAGTTGCGGTTGCACAGGAGCGCAACTGCGATTCCAGACCAACGCAACATGGCAGCATAGCAACTTAGTAGAATAGCGTAGCGCAGCATAGCAACACAACGTGGCAGTATAGCAACGGCGCAAAACATAGATTTAACTGTATAGTTCTAGAAAGATATTTTGGAAAGATCTCGGTTGACTGTGAAGGTCCACGTGTACACTATTAGGTTGACTGGCAACTAATTAGTTTAAATAGCGGAGCAGACGTAGTAAAAAGGACAGACTTTTAGAGTAGACCATTGCAGTGAGGTGTCAACTTGTAATCTTCCTCTCGATTAATAAAACTTGACCTCTATCTGTTAGTGTACTCTTGTTGTTGCGACGGGGAGATCTTTGGAGTCTTTCCGCTGTGTTTTATAGTGTGTTGTGGGTTACTGTTTTGCCCTTCTCTTTTGGTGTCGGAGCTATTCCTCGTGACTCGACAGCATGGGAGAACACGACGTATCTACCACGAAAATGTTAGCGCATGTTCTTCGGGAGTTGGAAAACATCCGATTACAGAATGCTCAATTGAGTAACACCGTCGCAACCTTGGAATCTCATCTTGGTAAACTACCTCATGGAAGCCTGGAGAGAGACTTAAGGAGGCTGAAGTTTAGACTTCCCGATGAGTTTAACCCGGCCAGACAGAAGAACTTTGATGCGTGGCTATTCTCCCTTGCGAATTACCTTGAGAATTTCCCTAGCCTGTCGGATCGTGAGAAGATTCATTATTCGGGTGGTCTTCTAAAAGGGGCAGCGGGAGCATGGTGGAGGACAATGGTGGAAAACGATGAAATACCGCCTATTTGGACTCTTTTTATTCAACTGCTCCGTGACTCGTGGCAAACCGTTAACATATTAAGGCGGCAAGGGATAAGATCTCGATTTTGAAGCAACGTACCTCAGTATTGGAGTACACGCAGCGGTTTTTGGAGTGCAAAGTTCAAATTCCCTCGATGACGGAGGACAAAGCCGTGGATCTTTACGTTAAGGGGCTTAAGGCCTCCATTTGGAGGGATGTGGAGCAATGGCTCGCTCGAGAAAGTACGACGCCTAGCCTCTCGGCGATTATCTAATTTGAAGCAGACCGATTCGGTGGACTTCACCTTCCGTAGATCCTACCACTTTGGGTCAAGTAGCTGCGGGGGAGGTCGACGTGATGATGGTCCAACCCCCATGGAGCTTGTTGCAATTAATGAGGATAAGGAGGTGGTCAACGTGCTGCGGAAGAAGAAGAAGACTACCAAGGCCAAGATCAATAACTTGTCCCCCGAGGAGCTCTAACAGAGGAAGCAAAACGGTTTATGTTTCCAGTGCAGTTCCTCGGATCATATGGCTCGAGAATGCCAAAAAAGGAGAGGTCCTAAGAAGGGCAAGCTTAACGTCATGAGATTAGCTGGTGAAGGGGGAGATCCTTTGATATTTCAAGGTCGAATCAGACTGAGCGCGGCTAGCTTCATGGTGGACTCCAACCCATCGGGGAACTTCATCATGAGGAGACGGTGAAAAAGTATAAATTTCCTCTCGTGGTGCTAACGGATGGTCACTTGGTGCAATTGGCCGACGGAAGTTCCTTATCCATTACTCATCGTACTCCGAGGATACGCGTCAAAATTGGGAAGTTCCACTAGGTTGACACTCTTCATGTATTACCGCTTGGAGACCATGAAGTAATCTTGGGGAAACCGTGGCTGCAAAAGTGGAACCCGACGATCGATTGGAGAAGTGGCGACATGAGAGTTAAGAAAGGTGAAAAAGAGTTTGAGGTAAAGGTAGAAGTAGCTGGTAAGGGATCAAAAGAGGGACGCCTACTTTGGGCCTTACTGCTTAAGAGGGCACTCAAGAAGGGGGAGACAATTGGTATGGTGGTTGTCCAACCTATGGAGGAAGGGAAGGAGTGGATTCCGAAAGAATGGAGTAAGAAGGACCCCGACTTCGACTCGAAAGAGAGTGACGACATCGAAAAGACTTCCGTAGAGGCCCCGGAAGTCGTGACAGAACTGTAAAAATTAATGGTCATTTTTTAAAGTATTTTCTAGGTCTAAATATAAATATAGAAAGAAGCCTAGGCAGTCTACCTCTAACTTCTCTCTCGAACTCTCAAACTTGTCGCAGTCACTGAGAAATTGGAGAGGAAGCTAGAGCCATGGCTACTTAGGCTATCCAGAGGTTTACAGGATATAATTATTAGTTTATTTACCATTAGGGGTTTATTTACTAAAAGGATATGTGTAGCCTCCAGGATTTGATCCTGGTACCTGCCGGTCGGTAAGTTGCCGGTAGCCAGTAGCCTTATCCGTTAAGTCTAGACCTAGTGTTATGTAGAATCTAATGGTTTTATTAGTATTTTCTAGGTCTAAAAAGAAATATAGAAGTCGAGGCAGTCTATCTCTAACTTCTCTCTCCAACTCTTAATCTTGTCGCAGTCACTGAGAAATTGGAGAGGAAGCTAGAGCCATGGCTACCTTGGCTATCCTGAGGTTTACGGGAATTTTATATTAGGGTTTATTTATTTAATTAAAAGGTATGTGCCGGCGGCAGGATTTGATCCTTATACCTTCCGGACGGCAGATAGGATATAGCCGGTAGCCTTAGCCGTTAAGTCTAGCGGTAGTGTTACGTGGCATATAGTTTGATATATATTTAAATATGTATACGTGCGATAAACCATTTAACTGAAATGAATTACGGGATACATAGATCCAGTAATATATAATGTACGACTTACGGTACGGACAAAAATCAGTACCGCGCATTTGTTTCATAAATGATACAAATACCGCGCATGTATTTATTACGGCTACGATTAAAGCCGAATTTAATCGGACGGCCGGGATTAGCGCCGAGATCGCGGAGGAAGATTTCGGCGGTTTGTGGCCATCGCCACATCGGATGACGCGTGGCGAAATTCCGTTGGATTGTGGAATCTCCGGAGATTATGGCACCGAATCCGGATTTGACATGTGTCGACATTTTGGCCATGTCGTACAATGTCCGTACATAAAGTACACCGGCAGCTGTACTTTTGCGTACGGAACTCAATTCTGATTGGTTCCGTACATCAGTAGATAGAGTCTGTGAGAGAGATAGGACTTAGAAAAATTAGAAGATAGGACCCCCTCTCCCAGAGAGCTTCTGTACAAAAGGTCAACTTTGACCCTCCATAACTTACTGCTCAGGGGAGCAAATTCAGAGATTCTTTTTGCTATCGACTCAGGGGAGTCCTGCCTTCACAGGGGTGAAGTTGGTCAGAGTTTTTGTCTGCCAAGGTGGCAGTTATTTTTGCTTAAACACAAAGGGGTCAGGATTATCCTAGAGGCTTCTTGGAAGCTGTCCACTCTGAGGACTTATGGAGGTCTCAGAGTTTCAGCATACCATAGAGTTTGATATTTAGTTATACATTAACACGTAGGATTATTCATTTAACTGAAACAGTTTAGGGGAGAGATATATCCATTAATGTAAAAGTACGAATTACAGTACAGATAAGAAACGAATACCGCGCATTTATTTCTTTAGCGAAACGAATACCGCGTATGTATTTATTACGGCTACGATTAAATGTGAATTTAATAGGACGGCCGGAATTAAACGCTGAGATCGCGGAAGAGGATTTCGACGGTTTTTGGTCATCGCCACATTGGATGACACGTGGCGGAATGACATTGGATCATGGCATCTCCGAGGATTAAGGGAGCCAATTCGGATATACCACGTGTCGACATTTAGGCCATGTCGTACAATGTTCGTACAGAAAGTGTTGTTCTACAACCACCGTTGCAGGTGGAGGACCAGCTGTTGTAGTGGAAGAAGACATAAAACCAACAGAAGCAATCAAGTACCTTCTCCAACAGCAAACTTTGAGCTGACACAGAACGTGTCTGAAAGAGCCACTTAGCACCAAATTTAGCACAGTGTTACACCTTATAATAAAGTGACAACTCACAAAGTTTCAGATCAATTGACACAGTCAACTATAAGAAATAGTCTCTGCAAGTTTCTTATAAACTGTATTTAGAAAAACTATATTCCCAAGAGTGGATCATTATTTTAACTAAGTCCTAAACTATATACTCACTCTGAGTATCTACTGAACCATACTAAATATGTTCCCTATACTATGGTACTGTTCTATGTTCTAAAATACTATCTAAACTGTACTTTACTGTTCCGTAAGTACTTTCCTAAACCCTATTTGCTACCTGCAACAAATCTACTAATGTAACATTATTTTCTAATGCGCTAAACAACAAATATTTGTTCCCCAAATATTTACAGATATCGTTCGTACAGTAAATGTTGCCGGTGCTTAGTCAGCACTATTCACAACAGTCTAAATGTCTGTCGGTCAAATGGTACAAAACATCCTGAGTTTGTACGGCGCACTCAGTCACTGTGGTCCCCACTTGAATCGCGTCAATCGACTCGGTTTGCATCAACGATCCTCTTACGCTCCTCTCCCGGATGTTTGGCTTAGTCTCCATCCGTACGATTCACTGAAACCGCCCAAATGATTAATGACACGTGGCTGTGGGTGTTGTTGTCACTCCGGAATACCTGCACTGTTTTCAAATTTCAACACGTGTCCCTATAGTTGTACAGTACACTCTACTGTCTACGTGCTACTGTCACACTATTAAAGGTCAGTAGTAAAACTGACTTAGATGAAATTATTCTAAGTCCTAAATCTCCCCTCACAGCCTTATCTAGTGAACTAAAGATTTCCAAATTCAACACTCCCCTAAATCATTAGACTCACTTACTCACTCAACCCAATAGCCTCTTCGCGAAACTGCAACTTAGGAGCAGGATGGGCTTTGGTTAGCATGTCTGCCACCATCTTTTCATCTGGTAAATAACACAATTTAATAACTTTTGCAAGAACATTTTCTCTGACAAAAAGAAGCCTAACATCCATGTGTTTGCTTTTAAAGTGATGGCTGGGGTTAGAGGCAATTGCAATGGCTACCTGGTTGTCTCACCAGATAGCCAGAGGTCCTATTTGCATGTAGCCAAGTTCTTGTAAAATAGACTTGACCCATAGAAGCTCTTTAAGGGGCGGAAGCTGTTGCCATATATTCTGACTCCATTGTGGATTGAGCTGTAACTTTTTGTAATTTGCTGCTCCAGCAGCAAGTTCCATCTCCAATTTTCAGAACAAGGCTGGTTGTAGATTTTCAGCTTGGCATGTCTCCATAGCTAGCGTTGCTCCACGTTTGTATTTTTACCTCTCCTCCTCCGAGTACAAGCTTGAGATTCCGAGTTCCTGCAAGATATCTCAGAACCCTTTTTGTTGCTTCCCAGTCTGCCCTTTTAGGATTTTGCAGACTTCTACTCAGGACTCCCACAGATGCTGCAATATCTGGTCTTCTGCAATTCATATAATAGATCAGACTTCCTACTACCTGTCTGTATGGCTTAGAGGCCATTAACTCTTCCTCCCCTGACTCTAGACTCTCACTAACCATTATGTCTGAATCTGAGTCATTCCCTTCCAATTTCTGTCTGAATTCTATGGGGGTTACATACCCTTTTACATCTTTCATTTCAAATTTTTCCAGCATATTACCTATTGCTTCTTTCTGGGTTAACATAATCAGCTTTTTCTTTCTATTCCTCTCTACCTGTATACCTAAGATATACTTTGCCTCATCGAGGTCTTTCATTTCAAACCTAGACCTTAAAGCTGCTTTAATACGATTTAATTCATTCATTGATTTACTTAATAATAAAAGGTCATCCACATATACAACAATGTATAGTATCCCATCCTCTCCTTGTAAAACATACACAGAGTGATCTGAGCTAATCCTCTTGAAGCCCAGCCCAGTCAAAAATTCATCTAACTTCAGATTCCATTGCCTAGGGGCTTCATTCAGCCCATACAAGGATTTCATCAATTTTACATATTTGCTCTTCCTTTCCTTTTTCTATATACATGTCAGGCTGCTTCATATAAATAGTTTCTTCTAATTCTACATGCAAAAAGGCAGTTTTAACATCCAATTGATGGATTTCCATATCATCTATAGCAGCTAGACTTAGCAGAATTCTGACACTAGGAAATCTGACAACCGGAGAGAAGTTTTCTGCAAAGTCAATACCTTCTTTGTGATTGTATCATTTGGCCACAAGTCTGGCCTTATACCTTTCAATGGTGTTGTCCAGGTTCAGCTTCACCTTGAACACCCATTTGCTGCCGATGGCTTTTTTGCCCGGAGGAAGATCCACTAGCTCCCATGTCTGTGCCTTCATAATAGATTTCATTTCATCGTTCGCCGCCCCAATCCAGTGATTTCTCTCAGGTGATGAAAAGGCCTCTTGAATAGTTAGAGGTTCCTCTGTAGCTGTAGAAAAAGCAAAGTGAGAACTTGCTTGCAGACGGCTGCTAGATCTCCTTCCCCCTGGAAATTCTGAGGCTGGAATCGTCAGCAGCTTTCGATTTGGCCGCCGGGTTTGCTCCGAGATCTGTGTCGGATTTGATATAACAGTCGGTTCCACTTGTTCTAGATCTTGTAGTGAAACACCTCGTGAAGGCAGTGGTGGAACCGAGGGAAGATGGGTTCCACTTGCCGATGGAAAGTACACTCTTTGTGTATGGTGGAAGATGATATATTATTGTTTCTCTTTTGCCGGTTGCTCTGGTGCTTTAAACAAGTCAACTGAATCCTGTTCATCCTTGATCTGGACATTCCTAGAGACAATTATTATTTGTTTTTCAATTACAAAGATCCTGTACCCTTTTGCATTATCATCATACCCCATAAAGATTCCCGGTAAACCCTTTGCATCCATCTTCCATCTCTCCTTAGATGTATCTAAAATAAAACATTTGCTTCCAAAGATTTTAAAGTGACTAACATCAGGTTCCTCTCCTGTCCAAAGCTCATACGGTGTAGTGCTAACAGATCTTGAAGCAATTCTGTTTTTAATGTAAACAGCACAGTTAAGTGCCTCAACCCAGAATTTCAAATCTAGCCCTTTATCTACAAGCATGGACCGAGCACTTTCTGTCACTGTCCTATTTAATCTTTCCGACACACCATTCTATTCCGATGTATAAGGAACTGTAAGGTTGTGGCTGATACCTTCCTGAAGAAGAAACTGTTCAAATTCTTTTGACGTATATTCTCCAGCGTTGTCCGATCTTAGTGCCAGGATCGGAACCACATGAAGCTTCTACGCCCACGATTTGTAGTGCTTCAAGTGTGTAAACACTTCACTTTTATGCTCCATGAAGTAAACTTTTGTGTATCTCGAGTAGTCATTTGTGAAAGTAACCATATAGTGGACGCCTCCAACTGACGCCACTTGTGAAGGTCCGAGAACATCCGAATGTATTAGCTGCAAAACCTTGTTAGATCTGTGATCTGTTTCCTGTGGGAATGGCAATATGTGGATCTTGCCAATTGAACAACCATCACATGATTTTATAGGATGAGAAGTAAGAGAAACTCCTTTAACTTTCCCGAAACCACCATTTTCTTAAGGCTATCATAATTCATATGTCCTAATCTTTTATGCCACAACTCATTATCAGATTGGACACTGGAGTAGAGAACATCATTTTCTTTATATTTAGCCAGGTCCATCCGGTATATTTTGCTAGCATCTCGAGTTCCTGTGACAGCTACTTTCCCTTTCTTGCTAACAACTTGTCTACCTCCTTTCAGGGTGACCTCAAAGCCTTTGCTCTCTACTAGGGATGTAGAAAAAAGATTCTTTTTAAAGTCTGGAACATATAAAACATTATGAAGAGTTCTCTCTACCGACTTACCCCCTACATCTACCATCAAGGATATATCACCCTAAGCTGATGTTTCAACACTCATTCCACAAACATAGTATATATTTTTTGGGGACATCTGTTGCAGATTTGTAAAAGCAGCTTTGGTCTAGCACATGTGGGCCAATGCTCCCATGTCCATGATCCACCCCGCATCTTTTTAGACCCTCCATGGCTGCTGCCATAGCAAATAGCTACGCCTCCTTTTCCTTGTTGAAGCTCAGAGACTCATATGCATCAGTTGCAGAAGCTGAAAAAAATAGCAGTTCCACGGGTTGGATTTTCTGAAAAACCTCGGTGATAAGGACTTTGCTGCCAACCAGGGCTGTATAAACCCGACTCATTTGCTTTTTTCAGCTTGGGAGAGTACCTATATCCACGTCCCTTCTCAGAACAATAAAAACAAGTGGCAGAAGATGGCCTATTTTGCCTCTGATTAAACTGATTTAACTGATTCTGATTCTGATTAAACTGATTTCTTTTCTGTTTAAACTGATTTCTCTTCTCAAAGTCTGAAGCAAAAGCCTCTACCTTTCCCTCTCCCTCAAGGAGTTTAGTATTAGTTTCTCCCTCTAATATGAGATTATATGCTAACTGAAATGACCAGCTTGCTTTATCATGACTCTTTAACTGAACTGAAACACCTTTCATGCTACTCGAAAGACCCCTTATGAGCAAGGCAGCTTGCTGAAACTCAGGAAAGGATCCACCAGCTGAAGAGTGTGCATCAATAAATGTACGAAAATTATCACAATACTCAACCATAGACCCCCCCGAGTATTTGTATCCCCAGATCTTCCAGCCACCAAGAGCTTTTCCTAAACATTTGCTTTCTCAAAAGCAGATTTTTGGGAGGTCCAGATCTCGCTCGCCTTTTTCATTTTCAGCCGAGACATGACCAGATTTTCTGAAATGCAAAGAATGAGATTGTTCCTTGCCATTAAGTTCTTTTTCGCCCAACTCGGATCTGTCTCATCAAGGGAGCCATCCAAGACCCCCAGTAAGTCAGAAGTTTCAAATGAAGATTCAACCATTGCTGCCCAGTATGCATACTTTTGGCCGTTGAAGATGGGAATTCTCGACGAAAGGCCCATAACCTGTTGCTCTACAACCACTGTTGCAGGTGGAGGACCAGATGTTGTAGTGGAAGTAGACATAAAACCAACAGAAGCCATCAAGTACCTTCTCAAACAGCCAACTTTCAGCTGACACAGAATGTGACTGAAAGAACCACTTAGCACCAAATTCAGCACAGTGTTACACCTTATAATAAACTAACAACTCACAAAGTTTTTGATCAATTGACTTAGTCAACCATAAGAAATAGTCTCTGCAAGTTTCTTATAAACTGCCTTTAGAAAAACTATATTCCCAAGAGTGGATACATAATTTTGACTAAGTCCTAAACTATATACTCACTGTGAGTATCTACTAAACCGTACTAAATATGTTCTCTATACTATGGTACTGTTCTATGTCCTATCAAACTACCTAAACTGTACTTTACTATTCCGTGAGGACTTTCCTAAACCCTATTTGCTACCTGCAACAAATCTACTAATGTAACACTATTTTCTAATGCGCTAAACAACAAATATTTGTTTCCCAAATATTTACAGATATCGTTCGTACAGTAAATGTTGCCGGTGCTTTGTCAACATTATTCACAACAGTCCAAATGTATGTCGGTCAAATGGTACGAAACATCGTGAGTTCGTACGGCGCACTCAGTCACTGTGGTCCCCACTTGAATCGCGTCTGTTGACTCGGTTTGCATCAACTATCCTCTTACGCTCCTCTCTTAGATGTTCGGCTTAGTCTCCGTCCATACGATTCACTGAAGCCGCCCGTATGATTAATGACACGTGGTTGTGGGTGTTGTTGTCACTCCGGAATACCTGCAGTGTCTTCAAATGTCAACACGTGTCCCTGCAGTCGTACTGTACACTCTACTGTCTACGTGCTACTGTCACACTATTAGAGGTCAGTAGTAAATCAGGCTTAGATGAAAATACTCTAAGTCCTAAATCTCCCCTCACAGCCTTATCTAGTGAACTAAAGTTTTCCAAATGCAACAATGTGCCGGCCACAGGATTTGATCTTGGTACCTGTTGTCTTTTTGGAAAGCTTTCAGTCTTAGAGCAGCGTAGCTGCTTTACAGACAAAGCAGCGCAGCTGCTATACAGCAGAACAGCTGCTATACAGCAAAGCAGCTGCTATACAGCAGAGCTGCTGCTATACAGTAGAGCAGCGCAGCAGCAGAGCAGCGTTGCAGACAGGACAAGGCAACCACGATTATATTTGATATGGTCCGTACGGACAACGCAACGTCTGATATTCTTAATGTGATTCTGTACAGGATAGAGCAACCGCGATAGATACGATTGTAGTCAACTTAGTGGGAACTCAATGGTAGCTTAGTGATAGCTCAGTGGTAGCTTAGTGATAGCTCAATGGTAGCTTGACATATTAATGGTAGCTTGGTGGTTTGACGTACCTCTCAAGTACACTGGTGTTGCCAAATCAACACAAGTATAAGACTTAGGACTCATAACATATTATGTATCCAGACTTCCAAGTAGTAAAACTGCAGACAGTTTTTGGGAAACTTCTGAGTATTATATCTTGAGTGTTGTCGGGTCAATTGTGCTATAACTTTGGGATTTATCACTGTTTATGCTACTCTATATTCTGATAGAGTTTTGTGGGGTTTGGATGCTTCTATAAGAATTGGTGAGCGCTTAAGAACAGCTGTTTGGTTGGATTCTTGATAGCTTCTGAGAGTGTATCATGTCTACTTCTACTACTACTGCTGCTCCTCCACCTGCACCGGTGGTTGTAGAACAACAGGTTACGGGCCCACACCCATGGTTACCTATATTTGATGGATCAAAATATCACTACTGGAAGTGTGCGCTCGAGAGCTACTTGGAGATGATGGAACTAATGAATGTGGTGGACGGTACCTTGGCCGAAACTTCAAATGGATGGAAAAGTAAAAATCATGAGTGTCTAAGGGTTATTAAGAACTCCTTGACTCCGGATTTAGTAATGTCATACATAAGTGTTAAAAAGGCAGCTGAATTATGGAAGTGCTTAGAAAGTATGTATGGAAAGACTTCTTTATATCATTGGCTTAGTAGTGTTACCAAAATAGTTGAACACAAGTATGTAGGAGGTAGTATGGAGAAACACTGTATTGACTTACAAGTATTATTTGCAGAAAATGATTTGGCAGGAGTAAACTTTACAGATGCTCAACAAGCTATCTTGTTAATGAGAAGTCTACCTAAAGAATATAAGAGTGCACTAGATCGATTGACTCTAATTGATAAAAATGATTGGAGCGTAACTGTAGCTAGACGAGTTATTTTAGATGAAGAGGCTAATAGAAGGGTCTTATCATGTGAAAGGAATATAAAGGAATCTAAGTCACAATTTCAGAAATTTAAAAGTAATAGTGAGTTCGGAGATCGACCAAAGAATTGTTTTTACTGTAATGATTTAGGACATACCTTCAGGGTATGTCCATCGTATAAAAGTGCATGTGTTACAAGAAATTTCAAACATGGATGGCACAACAACCTAGTTCGAACCCCAACAAGAAAGGAATCAAGTGATTTCGTGAGTGAGAGACAAGACTCGACAAATGACAAAAGGCATACACCGTGTGTTGACGAATTTATCTACTTACCGACCTTGTGTGTTGTTTGGAATGGAGTAAAGGAGGAGGTGACATAAAAGGATTTGGTGTCTGTCCCTTTTCCCGACGTCAGATTGGTGAGTAACAAAGAGTTAGAGGAGGAAGAGTTATTTGAAGTTAGAGAAATTAGAGGAAGTGAAGGTTACTTGGAAGTGGAAGCCGAAAAATACTTAAACATAAAGACTAATAAATTAAACCCAGTATTTCCAGAAGGACCGGGCGAAGATATGAAGAAAACTGAAATTAGGAATGAGGTGTATAATGTGGAAACAGGTGAAAGGAGTTATGCCACCGAAGATAGTGTGGTGAAGGACAAAAGAGAGAAGGACACGATTTTTGTGACCTTATCAGATGACAAATCTGTGAGTGAAAATTGCTTACAAGAAAGGTTGTTAACTAAAGTAAGAGGAGTTGAAGGAAGAGATGGACACTTTGAAGCAGAAACTAGAAATAAGGTGGACGTGAAAATTGGTGAACTAGGAGAAGAACAAAGAAAAACTGTTCAGAAAATTGGAGTGAGAAAAGAAGTTTGTGGGAGTGAAAAATGTAATAGAAATGCAAAAGTTAGAAATATAGGAAAGGAAAATAGCAAGAAAAGAATGCAGCTGAAAAGAAGACGAATCAAAATTAAAATTTCTCAGATAAATGAAGTTGATGGAAGTAGCAAATGTATGGAGAAAAACATAAAGGTGAAACATAAAACTAGTATTTTTGACATTAAACGAGGAGAAAATTGTGACAGAAGTGTAAACTTTCAAACAAGACAAAAGATCATGAGGAAAACAAAAAGAAGATGTAATATTCAAAGGATCAGGGGTAGAAGAAAACATGCTCAGAAAGTGATCAAGAGAAGAGAGCGGGAGAAATGATTTTTCTGGAGAACGTGAATTTAGAGAAATCATAATTTTGGAAAAACTTATATTATAAGCATGTCTTATACAATCAACTTCGTTTGACATTCTATTTTTGGTAGGATCTTAGATTTGGTGTTATTCCTTGTTGAGTTAGTTATTAAGAAAAAACGATATTTTTTTTTTTTTATTTATGTATTTTTGAAGACGAAGGAGGTGGCGGAAGCAATGGCTTGTTCAGGAAGGAAAAATTCGGGAGACATGGCAGAACGCAGCGAAAGCAGTGGAGAATCATTGGAAGAAGTTCGCGTCGCGAAGCTGTGACACAGCGTAGTAGCGCAAAGAAAGCAGTGGAGAATCATCGGAAGAAGTTCGCGTTGCGAAATAGCGACGCAGCATAGCGGCGCAGCGAAAGGAGTGGTGACGTATGACACTTACACGCTGATTATTTTATTCCAGGTGCACGCAAATAAATATTCAAGGGTTATGCATTTATGGCATAAGGGGAGCTATTACAAGACACTTTTTGCAAGAACGCAGCGAGCGAATGGGAATTGGCAAAGGGCAGCAGGAGCAATGGAGACGTCGGCAAAGCAGTGGTGATGTGTTGTTTTTGCTAAAATTCTTGTATGATGAACAGTGGAGGCTGATACAAAATTTTGAATATTTAAATATTTTTATTCTTTCTTTTGTTTATCCATTAGAGTGGAAATATCTGGATACAGCATGGACTAATGAGTCTAAAGCTTTAGGGGAGTGTTGAATTTGAAAGCTTTAGTCTCACTAGATGAGGTTATGAGGAGGAAGTTAAGGGTGAAGAAGAGCAGCTGCTAGGACTGCGATGTCGAATTAGCGCAGCATAGCAGCATAGCAGTACACGCTGCACTTTGTATTCATACTGCGCTGCGATGTCAAACTAGCGCAGCGTAGCAGCATAGCACTACACGCTGCACTTTGTATTCATACTGCGCTGCGATGTCAAACTAGCGCAGCGTAGCAACATAGCATTACACGCTGCATATTTTTCTGGATGCACGAAACTAAATTTTCGGGGGAGTGTTGTTTTGAAAAGTCAGTTTCGTGCGTAACTGCTAATTAGATTTATTATGGAGGTTTGAAAAGATTCACGGATTGGGGGAGCGAACGGATTGATAATTAAAGTTACGTAAAAGACTCATTGAGTGGTGTGAACAAGCAATGACAAATGGACGGCGGATCGCGAAGCGATCCGATGTAAAATAAACGGAATGTTGAAATAGGCGCCGCCGGTACGGAGCAGCTGCGACGCAGTTAAGTCAACGCAGATGCGGCTATTTTTATGATCCGTACGGAAAGAGCAGCCAGCGCAACTAGCGCAGCTACGGATAATATGAATAGGATAGATTTGGAGTAATGATGATTAAACGATAGTGGTAGCTTAGTAGTTGCTTAGTGGTAGCTTAGTTTCTGACATACGAAGAGTACGGTGTAAATATTATGTACAACAGAGGTTTGTCCTTTTGACTAGTTAGGTTATTAGAGTAGATACAGTACGGCTGGATTGCCTCCGTACTCTGAGTATATCTTGCAGGACTTAGATTATTTTATGTATCGCAGTCAAGTTAATCAAAGTAATGGCAAACTGTTTTCTGCAAAATTTACCTGTTGGTGTGATCACTCTGATTGGTGCTTTCATGTGAAACTTTGTGGAGTTATTCTATGATATAGAATCTATATGTGTGTGAAGTTTCATTGTATTCCAGTATCTCTGTAAGATTCTGTGAACAGTCTAAGTGGTTAGTTTGTGAAGCTGTCAACTACATTTGGGAAACTCTGGAGCTTATATCTTCTAGATGCCTTGGTGTATTTGACTGTAACTTTGGGAGTTTACAGTGTATATGGTATACTGCATATTGGTGCAAATTGAGATCATTTTGTTTATTGTGGAGTTATCTATGTCGTCTGAAACACAACTATTTTTGAGGTAGTCTGTGGGTGTTTCCGTAAGTAATCCATGGCTGAAATAAGCTATGGACAACAGGTTATGGGCCCAAACATTTGCGAACAGCATGGACTAATGAGTCTAAAGCTTTAGGGGAGTGTAGAATTTGAAAGCTTTAGTCTCTGTAGAGGAGGCTATGAGGAGGACGTTAAAGGTGAAATAGAGCAGCAGTTAGGACTGCGATGTCAAACTAGCGCAGCGTAGCAGCATAGCAGTACACGCTGCACTTTGATTCATATTGCGCTGCGATGTCAAACTAGCCCAGCCTAGCAACATAGCATTACATGCTGCATATTTTTCTGGGTGCACGAAACTAAATTTTCGGGGGAGTGTTGTTTTGAAAAGTCAGTTTCGTGCGTAACTGCTAATTGGATTTAATATGGAGGTTTGAATAGATTCACGGATTGGGGGAGCGAACGGATTGGTAATTAAAGTTACGTAAAAGACTCATTGAGTGGTGTGAACAAGCAATGACAAATGGACGGCGGATCGCGAAGCGATCCGATGTAAAATAAACGGAATGTTGAAATATGAGCCGCCGGTACGGAGCAGCTGCGACGCAGTTAAGTCAACGCAGTTGCGCCTATTTTTATGATCCGTACGGAAAGCGCAGCCAGCGCAGCAAGCGCAACTACGGATAATATGAATAGGATAGATTTCAAGTAATGATGATTAAACGACATTGGTAGCTTAGTGGTTATGGGCCCGTCATCAAGAATTCCTATCTTTTCCGAGGATAAGTATGTTTACTGGGCGGATATGGTGGAAACACATTTTGAGAATGTCAATCTTTTGGATATATTGGATGGTTCGCTGGATGAATCTGATCCTTCATGGTCTAAGAAAAATACGCAAGCTCGTTCTATTCTGAAATTTTGTATATCTGAGGACTTAGCTATGTCTCGGATAAAGATGAAAAAAGCAATTGATATCTAGAAATCTCTTAAAAGTGATTATGAAAAGGCCAATGTCCAGGAAGAGCTTCTATTGGCTGGAAAAATTTGGGACTATAAGTACACTGGCGGTACAATGGCTGAATATTCTAACAAATTCCGTATCCTTGTTGATGCACATGCTTGTGCAGGTGGGGTGTTTCCTCCTTTTCAACAGGCGGCATTGCTCATGAGGGGTCTCCCTCGTAGTATGAAAGGAGCATCTGACATGCTCAAACAAAAAGATAAAGCTAGCTGGACTTTACAGTTAGCCATCAATATTTTACTAGAGGAGGAAGCTACATTTAATATTCTCAATGTTGAGCAAGTAGAGGCTTTTAATTCAGACTTTGAGAGAAAAGGACAGTTTAATCAGCAAAGGAATCAGTATAATCAATTGAGACATTTTAATCAAGGTGGAAATAGACAATCCAACAATGCATGCTTTTATTGTAGTGAGAGAGGTCATGGATACAAATTTTGTCCTAAGCTTAAAAAAGCTAACGATACAGGTTTATACCGGCCGGGATGGCAACAAAGCAAGTTTTACAAAGGCTTCACGGTGACTACACCTTGTGGAAATGCACTATTTTTGGCTTTTTCGTCTCTCCAAGACGAGACTTTGACGGTTTCTACGGAGGACAATACGGATCTATTCGCTATGGCGGCTGCAATGGAGGGCGCGAAGGACCCCGGATGGATAATGGATATAGGAGCGTCAGCCCACATCTGCTGAACAAGACCATCTTCAAAAATTTGAAAGCAACGCCGGAGAAAAATATTTATTATTCTTGTGGAATGAGTGTCCAAACTCGTGCTGTGGGTGATGTGTCCTTACTAGTTGATGTAGAAGGAAAAGCAATTGAAAGCACTCTTCACAATGTCTTATTTGTGCCTGACTTTAAGAAAAATCTGTTTTCTACGTCGTTGGTAGAGAGCAAAGGCTTTGAGGTTAATTTGAAAAATGGTCGGCAGGTTGTTAGCAAAAATGGCAAGGTTGCGGTTACAGGTACTAGAGATAGTAGCAAGATGTATCGCATGGATATGGCTAATACAAAGGAGAAAGATGTTTTGTACTCCGGTGTTTTGCACTCAGATGAGTTGTGGCATAAAAGATTAGGCCGTGTTAATTATGATAGTTTGAGGAAAATGGTCATTGCTGGAAAAATAGAGGGTGTATCAATCACAGATGGACCGGTCAAAACTTGCGATGGTTGCGCGTTAGGCAAAATCCACAGATTGCCATTTCTTAAGGAGTCTGAGCATCGGTCCACGAAACTTTAACAACAAATTCATTCGGATGTCTTTGGTCCGGCGAAGGTTCTATCTGCTAGAGGGATGAAATATATGGTCACTTTCACAGATGATTTCTCCAGGTTTACAAAAGTTTACTTCATAAAGAAGAAGAGTGAAGTGTTTGGTCACTTCAAACACTATAAAGCATGGGCTGAAAAACTTCATAATTCATCTATTTTGCAGCTCAGATCGGACAATGGTGGTGAATATACATTGAAAGAATTTGAAACCTTTTTACTCGAGGAAGGCATTAGTCATCTATTGACTGTTTCATATTCACCGGAACAAAATGGGGTGTCGGAAAGGCTGAATAGAACTCTCACAGAAAGCTCTAGGTCTATGCTCGCAGATAAAACTGTGGATCTGAAATTCAGGGCTGAGGCTCTAATTTGTGCAGTTTATATTAAAAATAGGATAGGATCAAGATCGGTAAAAACAACTCCCTACGAAATCTGGACAGGTAACAAACCAGATGTTAGCCATTTCAAGGTCTTTGGTAGTCATTGCTTTATATTGGATACGTCTACACATAGATGGAAAATGGAACCGAAGGGATTACCGGGTATTTTGTTAGGATATGATGATCACTCAAAAGGTTATCGAGTCTTTGTGTTTGAAAGGCAGAAAATAGTTGTAGCTAGAAACATCATTATTAAAGATGAACTACAATCCATAGATTTTTTCAAATGACAGAGCAGCAAAAAGACAACAGTACCTAACGGCCGACAAAGAGCCGATAGCCGGTAGCCTTAGCCGTTAAGTCTAGAATCAATGTTATGTACTATGACGTTTGATAATTAATTAAACACTTATACGTAGGATAGTTCATTTAACTGAAATAGTTTTACGGGAGACATAGATCCAGTAATGTAAAAGTACGGATTACAATACTGATTTGAAAAGAATACCGCACATTTATTTATTACGGCTACGATTAAATGTGAATTTAATCAGACGACCGAAATTAAACATCGAGATCGCGGAAGAGAATTTCCGCGGTTTTTGATCATAGCCACATCGGATGACACGTGGCGGAATGACATTGGATCGCGGCATCTCCGAGGATTAAGGGAGCGAATCCGTATATACCACGAGTCGACATCCAGGCCATGTCGTACAATGTTCGTATAGAAAGTACACCAGCAGCTATACTTTTGTGTACTGAAATGCAATCTGATTGGCTCCGTACATCAGTAGATAGAGTCTTTGAGAGAGATAGGACTTAGAAAAATTTGAAGATAGGACCCTCTCTCCCAGAGAGCTTCTATACCAAAGGTCAACTTTGACCCTCCATAACTTACTGCTCAGGGGAGCATATTCAGAGATTCTTTTTGCTATCGACTCAGGGGATTCTTGCCTTCACATGGGTGACGTTGGTCAGAGTTATTGCCTGCTAAGGTGGCAGTTATTTTTGCTGAAACACAAAGGGGTCAAGGTTATCCTAGAGGCTTCTTGGAAGCTGTCCACTTTGAGGACTTATGGAGGTCTCAGAGTTTCAGGTTATGGGCTCACCCTCTAGGGTACAAATTTTTAATGGAACTGGCTTTATATACTGGGAAAGTATGATGATAGGAGCTCTATGCGAAAAAATGTTTTGGGGGATAGTGAGTGGACGGTCGGGGCGTCCATCAAGTCTTCGAATTCCTCCAGGGTTTGGAGGAAGCAGATTCACCAGGAAAGAGGATCCACCTTCAACGGAGGAAACAAAAGAAGGAGAGGTGGTGGACAAAGGAAAGGAGAAGGAGGCGACCACACGAATAGCAACTGGTTCGGCATTCATGTCACCTATTCTGAGGAACGAGGAGAATGATACTGAAACCTGGGACTTCAACAATATGGCGGCAAAGCACTTCATCCTACGCCATCTCACTCAAGGACTTGCATGTCCTCATTTGCAGGAAGAAAGGGCATCCGATCTTTGGATGGCTCTCATAGAGATGTACCGAAGTGGTACTATTCAACAACAACAGTTGGCTGATGAGAAAGTTAAGGAGTATGTATACAAAGGGGGGAAGATGTTGGATTTTTGCAATGAGCTTGCTACACTCTTCATGGAGCTAAAGAGCGCGGGAAAAGATTTTAGTGAAAAGAAAAGGTTAACTGTTTACTGATGAAGTTACCCGATGAGTTCGAGAACATAGTCAACCGTGTGCACGACTTAACAGACTCAAGGTGGATATGGAACTCAGTGGTAGGGATGATTCTCGTTCGGAAGAATACGATTGAGATCCGAAGGGGAGGAAAGAGTGGCCAAGCCTTGGCAACTGCGACAGATTTGAGGAACAAGGATTCCTGGAAACCGGTCGGAAACTATTGGGGGAGGGAGCTGAAAAATCAGACCGACGAGTTCGGACCAAGGGCTCCCAAAGGTTTATGTCATTTTTGTAAGAAACCTAGGCACTATATGGCAGAGTGCACTAAGCTAACCGAGCTTTGGTTAAAGGAGGGGCAGACTGATGGTACCCTGAGAGGAAAGAAAAAGGCCCTTGTGACACAGGTACATGAGGCGAAATCCGAGGACGAAGACGATGAGCTCCTTTTAGATGAGGAGTTGGAGGCAAAAAACGAGGTCGAAATTCCACGAAGGCAGAAATGTGCTTACGGTGGATTGAAAGGTGAAGCAGGCTAGATTGTAGATTCAAGTGCCTCAATGCACATGTGTAAGGATAGGCACCTGTTCACTAAGATAGGAAAGATTCCCACCGTAGAGATAGAGTATGGGGATGGGAGGATAGTCACCACTACTCTTGTAGGATCGGGAGATATGAAAGTGTTAGTAGAAGGAAAGACATCCATATTATTATTCTCCGATGTATTGTTTATTCCGGGGCTGAACAAAAACCTTATCTCTTTATCTGTATTAGATGATAAGGGTTTTTTCACTAGCACTAAGGAAGGAGTCTTTACTGCTAGTTTTGAGGAGGATGTCTATTTCATTGCTGAGAAAGGTAGCCATGGGATGTTTAGGGTGGTTTTAAGTAATGAAAAGAAGAAATTTTATTATGTTGGTGTTCATGATATTATGATGTGGCATAAGAGGCTTGGGCATGTGAATCTAGACAAGTTAAGAGAGATGAAAAAGATGTGAGTGTGGAAGGGATTAAGTTCAGTGAGAATGATAATATAAGTGATTGTAGTAGATGTGCTCAAGGTAAAACACACAGATTACCCTTTCCTAAAACAACCACCTATAAGAGAGAAAAAATTCTAGATCTAGTACACACAGATATTTGGGGACCAGCTAAAGTGCCCTCACCGGGGGGGAAGAGATTTATAATGACTATCACTGATGATTGGTCTCGGTATTCCCGAGTGTATTTTTTGAAAAACAAGTCCGAAGCTCAGGATTGTTTTAGACAATATAAAGCATGGAGCAAAAAACTCCATGAAACTCCAATCAAGAGAATAAGGAGTGACAATGGTGGAGAGTATACCTCTAACCAGTTTGAGGAATTTTCGAGGGAAGATGGGGTCCAACACCAAAAGACACTTCTAGAAAACCCGGAACAGAATCGGGTAGCTGAAAGGTTAAATAGAACACTAAGTGATAGTGCTAGAAGTATGTCGTGAGATAAGAAGATTCGAAAAAGGTTTTGGGCGGAAGCAATGAACTGTACTAATTACCTCAAAAATAGAGTTCTTACTTCAGCTATAAAAGATCAAACACCTTATGAGAGATGGACAGGCCGGAAACCAGACTTATCTCACTTAAAGGTTTTTCGGCAGTCAAGTATTCAGTCTAGATACAGATCGGTCTAATTGGAAGCTAGATCCAAAAGGAAAACCGGGATACTAATTAGGATATGATGAGGATGTTAAAGGATATAGAGTTTATGATCTAAAAAGAGAAGATATAATCTTAATAAAGCATCTAGTAGTTATGGATGAACGAAAGACTGTGGATCCCTTCAAATATACAAAGTCAGTAAAAATCAGATTTGAGTCAGAAAATTCCGATGACTTTGAGCTTCCTAACTATCCAGGTTTTAGAGAAGATGACATTCTTGCACGTACTTATCAGACGGAAAGAGACCCGGATGTGGAAACTCCAGTGACAACTCTACCCGAAGCGAAAGACGTGGTGGAAATTGATTCGGAATCAAGGGTTAGGGGAGAAGTCGAGTTTGTTCGAAAGAATCTATGAGAACCATCTATTCTGGCCTCAGATTTTGAGGGGGGAAGGAGAAGTAGCGAAAGACTGCAAGAAAAACAGATTAATAACAAGGTAACTAAACTATCTCATCAAGATGAACCTCAAACTTATGGAGAGGCGGTGACTTGTCCAGAAAGAAATCGGAGGAAGACAGCCATCAATGATGAGATGGCCTCAATTATGGCAGCCGATACTTGGGAGCTGGTGGATTTTCCACCTAACCGAAAACTAATCGGTTGTAAGTGGGTTATCAAATTAAAACTGAACCCAGATAACACAATCAAGCGCTACAAGGCCCTTCTAGTGGCAAAGGGATTTACACAAAAGGAGGGAATTGACTACGAGGAAACCTTTGTCCCGGTAGTCAGATTTCCCTACGTCCGCATACTTCTCAGCCTTGCAGCAGCGGAAGACATGGAAGTGCACCAGATGGACATCAAGACAGCCTTTTTGTGTGGAGAATTGGAAGAGGAGATCTTCATGCGACAACTCGAAGGGTTTGTGGAGGAAGGAGAGGAAAGTAAGGTATGCTGGCTGATTAAATCTCTTTATGGTTTGAAACGGGCGCCTCAACACTGGAATAAGAAGCTTGATGAGTTTCTTACCGGTCTGGGATATATCCGGATCAGCTCAGATCACTCAATCTATTTTTTTCGAAGATGAGGAAGGTTTTATATTTATTGCAATTTATGTTGATGATTTGTTCGTTTTAAGTAAATCAATGGAAAAAATTAATAAATTGAAAACCGATCTTAAAGGGAGATTTTAAATAAAGGATATGTGGGAAGCAAAATATATTTTGGGAATTCAAGTAGAGAGAGACCGAAAAAAAAAGTTTATAAGATTGACTCAAAAGTAAGCAATAGGGAACATGCTTGAAAAAATTCAAATGGATAAAGCTAATAGTTGTACAACTCCATTGGAGTTGAAGAAGGGAAGTGAGGGGAGTGAGGAAGAAGGAGTCATAGTCTTAGACGAGAAATTATCTCCCAAAGAACAGAAGTTCATGCAGACTATTCCTTACACGAAAGTAGTGGGAAGTCTAATCTATTTTATGAATTGTACCCGGCCGAATTTAGCTGCAGCTGTAGGGGTGCTCAGTAGAAGTCTAAATGCTCCCACTAAAAGGGATTGGGAGGCAGCTAAGAGAGTCCTTAGATATTTGATAGGAACTAGGGATCTATGGTTGCATTTGGGTGGGGAGAATACTAACATCACTACTTGGAGTGATGCCAGTTATGGTGATGCTCCGATGAGGAGATGCTCTTCTAGATATGTATTATATGTGGGTGATGGGGCTTGCTGTTGGAGTAGCAAACAACAAAAAGTTATTGCTCAGTCCACCATGGAGGCTCAGTATATGGCCTCTTGTTCTGTTGTAAAAGAAATGATGTGGGTCAAGTCTTTGCTTGGTGAGCTTGGTCACCTTAAGAGTGGTGTGCATAATTTTTTTTGTGATAATCAGGTAGCAATCGCTATTTCTGCATATCCTAAACATCATTTTAAAGCCAAACACATGGACATAAGACTCAGCTTTGTTAGAGAGAAAGTGGAAAACAAAATAATCAGTTTAGAGTACCGACCACATAGTGAGATGGTAGCAGATATGATAACCAAACCTGTGCCTTCCACTAAGCTAATTTTCTGCAAAGAGAAGTGTGGTCTAAAATTAAAGATTGACTAGAAAATAAGGGGAGTGTAGAAATTAATGGTCTTTTAAAGTATTTTCTAGTTCTGAATAGAAATAAAAAAGAAGCTGAGGGAGTCTACCTCTAACTTCTCTCTCCAACTCTCAAACTTGTCGCAGTCACTAAGAAATTGGAGAGGGAGCTAGAGCCATGGCTACCTAGGCTATCTAGAGGTTTACGGGAAATATATATTAGTTAGGGGTTTATTTACTAAAAGGTATGTGCCGGCCACAGGATTTGATCCTGGTACCTACTGGCCGACAAACAGCCGGTAGCCGGTAGCCTTAGCCGTTAAGTCTAGAATCATTGTTATGTACTATGACGTTTGATAATTAATTAAACACTTATACGTAGGATAGTTCATTTAACTGAAATAGTTTTACGGGAGACATAGATCCAGTAATGTAAAAGTACGGATTACGGTACGGTTTAGAAACGAATACCGCACATTTATTTATTACGGCTACGATTAAATGTGAATTTAATCGCCAACCGAAATTAAATGCCGAGATCGCAGAAGAGAATTTCGGCGGTTTTCGATCATAGCCACATCGGATGACACGTGGCGGAATGACATTTGATCGCGGCATCGCCAAGGATTAAGGGAGCGAATCCGGTTATACCACGTGTCAACATCTAGGCCATGTCGTACAATGTTCGTACTGAAAGTACACCATCAGCTGTACTTTTATGTACAAAACTGCAATCTGATTGGCTCCTTACATTAGTAGATAAAGTCTGTGAGAGAGATAGGACTTAGAAAAATTTGAAGATAGGACCCTCTCTCCCAGAGAGCTTCTGTACAAATGGTCAACTTTGACCCTCCATAACTTACTTCTCAGGGGAGCAAATTCAGAGATTCTTTTTGCTATCGACTCAAGGGAGTCTTGCCTTCAGAGGGGTGAAGTTCTTCAGAGTTATTGTCTGCCAATGTAGCAGTTATTTTTGTTGAAACACAAAGGGGTCAGGGTTATCCTAGAGGCTTCTTAGAAGTTGTCCACTCTGAGGACTTTTGGAGGTCTCAGAGTTTCACACTCCCTTTCTCTTTGGACAACATACGCAACCATGGCTCCTACTCTCTCTCCAACCTTGAGTGACTGCGACAAGTGTGGGAGTTGAAGAGAGGAGTTAGAGGAAAACTGTTTGTGCTTATTTTTCTGCATTATTTATACATTTTAAAACCTAGAAAATACTAACAAGAACCATTAATTTGTTGAAATTAATAAATTTAGTGGGTATTTTCCAATCTGAATAGATTAAGTAAAAGCGTAGGCAATCTCCCTCCACCTTCTGTCTCTCTAACCCCCATACTTGTTGTAGTCACTCAAGGTGAGAGAGAGTGGTGGATTCATGGCTGCCTTTGCTACAGAGGCAGGACTATAGAGTGACATAAGTCACTCTTAACAAAAAGGTTGAGTATGGTAGGACTCGAACCTTCAACCGGCAGAGCGAGGTGTAGCCGTCAGCTTTAACCGATCTGTCGTAGAAGTTGGTTAAGGTATATAGGATTTGTTATTTATTTAAACAATTGTAGAGAACCTTAATCTGGTTAACAGAATGAGAGATAACAAGCATAGAGACTCATTCTAATAAAGTGCGAACAAAATTTGCACGAAACAAATGCACCAGACATTTGTTTTTAATGGCCATTGTTAAAAGCCGATTTAGATATGACGGCACGTATCATTGCCGAGACCCTGGAATGGCCGCTTTGGGGTTTTTCGATCGTGACATGACCTGGCGCCATGTGGCACAATAGAATTAGGAAAGAGGGAATCCCGGGGGGCATGGGAACAAGTATAGAGGAGACAGACGTCTACTCCATGGCCTTGTCGTACACAGGCCGTACAATAAAGACATCCGCCATAGTATTTTTTGTATTGTGTAGTTCTCTGATTGGTTCGTACATTAGTAGATAAGGCTTGTGTGAGAGGTTTAGGACTTAGAGGACTGAGAATGTAGGCGCCTCTCTCCCAATAAGCTTGTATAAATATTGGCATCATTGCCACTTGATAATTAATCGCCTAGTTGGGCGTTTTCACAAATTCTTTTTTATTGTGTGCTCAAGGGAGTTTTATCTGCACAGGGGTGGAGTCAAATTGTCTATTTGCCTGCTTAGGTAGCAGCGGTCCTAATTGAAGAAGGGTTAGTCAAAAGATATCTAGAGGCTTCCTAAGTTCTTTAGTTAATTGTGGGACACAAAATTGCATAATTCCTACACTCCCGTTATTTTCTAGTCACTTTTAAATTTAAGACCACACTTCTCCCTACAAAAAAATAGTTTTGAGGAAGGCACATGTTTGGTCATCATATCTACTACCATCTCACAATCTGGTCTATACTCTAAACTGATTATCTTTTTTTCTACTTTCTCCCTAACAAAGCTAAGTCTAATGTTTATATGTTTTGCTTTAAAGTGGTGTTTAGGATTCACAGAAATGGCAATGGCTGCCTGATTATCACAAAACACTTTTTGGACACCACTTTTAAGATGACCAAGCTCACCAAGCAAGGACTTGACCCACATTAATTCTTTTACAGCAGAGCAAGAGGCCATATACTCAACTTCTATGGTGGACTTCTCAATAACCTTTTGCTGCTTGCTACTCTAGCAGCAAGCCCCATCACCCACATACAATACATACCTAGACGTGCTTCTCCCCATAAGAGCATCTCCATAGCTAGCATCACTCCAAGTGGTGATGTAAGTATTTTTCCCACCCAAATACAACCATAGATCTCTTGTCCTTATGATATATCTAAGGACCCTCTTAGCTGCCTCCTAAATCTTTCTTAGTGGGAGCATTCAGACTCCTACTTAGTACTCCTACAACTGCGGCTATGTCCGGACGGGTACAATTCATAAAATATATTAGGCTGCCCACTACTTGTCTATAAGGGATGGTCTGCATAAATCTTTTCTCTTCCGGGCCTACCTCATCATCTAAGATTATAACTCCCTCTTCCTCACTCCCCTCACTTCCCTTCTTTAAATCCATAGGAGTGGTACAACTATTAGCCTTGTCCATTTGGAATTTTTCTAACATGTTTCCAATGGACTCTTTTTGAGTTAATCTGATTATCTTTCTCTCTCTGTCCCTTTCTACCTGAATTCCCAAAATATACCTTGCTTCTCCCATATCCTTCATCTCAAATCTCCATTTTAAATCATTTTTCAACTTATTTATCTTATCCATAGATTTACTTAAAACAAGCAAATCATCAATATAAATTGCAATGAAAATAATTCCTTCCTCATCTTCAAACAAAAAAATTGAGTGAAGGAGTTGATCCGAATATATCCCAAACTCGTAAAAACCTCCTTGAGCTTCGTATTCCATAGCTGGGGCTCATGTTTTAGCCCATACAAATATTTGATCAATCGGCATACCTTGCTTTCTTCTCCTTGCTCCACAAATCCTTTTGGCTGTCGCATAAAAATCTCCTCTTCGAACTATCTATGTAGGAAGGTCGTCTTGATATCCATCTGATGTACTTCCATGTCTTCCGCTGCCGCCATACTGAGAAGTATCCGAACGGAGGGAAATTTGACGACCGGGGCAAATGTCTCAATGTAGTTAATTCCCTCTTTTTGAGTAAATCCTTTTGCCACTAACCAAGCCTTGTAGCGCTCAATGGTGTTATCTGGGTTGAGGTTCAATTTAAATACCCACTTACACCTGATTGGCTTTCTGTCAGGAGGACTGTCCATCAATTCCCATGTATCGGCCGTCATAATGGAAGCCATCTCCTCATTAATGGCTGTCTTACACGGGTTTCTTTCAGGACAGTTTATTGCCTCATTATAAGTTTGAGGTTCATCGGGGTGATACAGTTTAGTTACCTTGTTGTTAACATTTCTCCTTTGTTGTCTTTTGCTGCTTCTTCTTCCTCCTTCAAATTTTTTTGCCGGAATAGATGGTTCCCGTGGATTCTTTCGAGCAGTTTCGACTTCTCCCATATTCCTCGATTTCGGGTTTATTTCCACCACGTCTTCCGCTTCGGTTGGAATTTTTACAAGAGGTTCCACGGCTGAGTCTTCTTCAATCTGATTTGTACCTGTAAGATCATCATCTTCTTGGAAACCTAGATAGTTAGGAAACTCAAAGTAATCACAATTTTCTAACTCAAATCTGATTTTGATTGTGTTTGTATACTTAAAGGGATCTATAGATTTCCCTTCATCCATGACCACTACATGCTTCACTAGGATTATATCTTCTCTCTTGAGATCATAGACTCTATATCCCTTTACATCTTCATCATATCCTAACAGATATCCTGGTTTTCCTTTTAGATCTAACTTCCAATTCGACCGATCTGTGTTTAGGCTAAATACTTGACTACCGAAAACCTTTAAGTGTGAAACATCTGGTTTTCGGCCAGTCCATCTCTCATAAGGTGTTAAGCCTTTTACAACTGAAGTAAGAACTCTATTCTTGAGATAATTTTCACAATTTATAGCTTCGGCGCAAAGTCTCTTTCCTATCTACTTATCTAACAACATACTCCTGGCACTATCACTAAGTGTTCTATTTAACCTCTCGGCTTCACCATTCTTCTCACGATTTTCACGAACTGTCTTTTGGTGTTGCACTCCATCTTATCTCAAAAAATCAACAAACTGATAAGAGGTATACTCTCCCCCATTATCACTCCATACTCATTTAATAGAGTTTTTATGGAGTTTCTCCCTCCATGCTTTATATTCCTTAAAAACCTATGGAACCTTTGATTTATTTTGCAAAAAATACACTCTAGAGTACCGAGACCAATCGTAAGTGATTGTCATGATAAACCTTTTACCACCAGGTGAGGGCAATTTGGCCGGTCCTTTGTCGAGCGTGCCTGAAAAACATGAGGGGAGGGCCCACTGCCCGGAGTAGTCGGCATTGGAGTCCTGCAAATAACCCCCAAAATGCGAATATTCCCATAATAATGATTATGCCCACTGCTGCCTGCATTCCTTCCCTTGACATGCAGGCAAAATAGGGATGAATGCATGGGGAGGGCGAAAAGATATCCCCTTCCCCTCCCTTTCCCAACCTGGCCGAGGAAAGGGATTGGGCTTTTGGAAATGGAGACAAGGTCCTGCTTGCTACGCTATGTTGAAAGTCTAACAAAAATTCTCTCAAAATCCACTATTTTGGTACAAAAGAATCTGGTAATCGACCCCGGAGGAAAAACCTACCGAAGCCCCAAAAAAGACTACCAAAGAGAGAACCAAGATACTTCCACTCAGAATAATGAAAGGATAAAATAAATATATGCAGTCTCAGAATTAACAATATCACCTTGACCGAGAAAATAGAGAATAAAGGTATAATTTGGAATGATAGCAAGCTAGCTCAACATACCCCTAGAACCTCACGATGACAACAAGAGGAGACGAAATCTCTGCGAAGACACCGGAACAGGTAAAGCCTCCTTAACTCCTCAGTTTCCGCAACCCGGAACCAACAAGACCCTTCGTGCTATCCAACAGACGACAATCCCTAATCGCCCAAACATGAAAGATAGTGCCAACTACCCGATCGGACTACGACTTCCACAAAAGACAGATGCAAACCAAGATGGCAATATGGTCACAATCACATAGTAAACAAAAGTTCTCCAAAAGAAAGTTTGTTGGAATTTCTAGGGTTTTTCTTGGGAGACAACACTTAAACTAGAACCTATCTCATTTGGCCCCAAGTGCCTTATACAACATAGTTTATCCAGTTTCAGATCCAAAAGGTCAACGCAATGCAAACAGCCAATGAGCGGAGAGCAATTGCTTTCAAACTGACATAGGACAAATAAGGCCGTACCACACTCAGGGCAAAAAGATTTTTTTCACACTCCGGCTAAATCCGGAATTGAGAGTCCCAATCGGCACCAATAAACTACCAAAAATCTTGAACTGGCGTGGGAACACCAGACTTTGACCTGAGGTAATTAATAGACAAAAAGTCAGCTGAACTAGAACTGAAATTCTATTGACAGCTAAAAGCAAAATCTAAATGACAATCCGAAAAGCTACGTGGCCATCCACAATGTACCCCCCACGATGGCCGATGTAAACTAGTCCCATGTAACGGAATCGCCATCTGTGAGACGGAAACTTTGTCGTCTGGCCTCCGTTAGGCGCGAAATAAGGTGTGTTCCGCTCAGTTTAGAAAATAGAGGAATCTCGTCCAGCTAGGTACACTATTTCTTCCGTAATTGGTCGATTGTACAGGGGAGAAAGGTCCCGAAAATTCTTGCTGAGATAAAGAAATGTCGATAAAGCACACGAGCTTGACAACTGCTGAGCGTGCCGGAGAAACATGAGGGCAGGGCGCACTGCCCGGAGCAGTCGGTATTGGAGTCTTGCAAATAACCCCCAAAATGCGAATGCTTTGCATAATAATGATTATGCCAACTGTTGCCCACATTCCTTCCCTGGACATGTAAGCAAAATATGGATGAATGCATGGGGAGGGCGAAAAGATATCCCCTCTGTTAGATTTCATAGAAATCCGGGATTCGGCATGTTCCACACTTGGAAAAATTGAGCCGGCCAGGGTTCGAACCTGGGACCATTCACTTCAGCTGCGAACGCACTACCACTGTGCCACCTGCTCGATGTTGAGACTGACGGGTCCGTACCCATTTATTACGGGCGGCTCGAGTATGGATATTTCCATATTCTACCCCATATTGGACCGGCTTCACGTGCCAATCCAACATCCCCCCTTACGAGAAAGCCGGTCAAACCATCCGCAATCCCGCTTGCTCCGATACCATGTTAGATTTCCTAGAAATCCGGGATTCGGCATGTCCCACATTTGGGAAAATTGAGCCAACCAGGGTTCGAACCTGGGAGCTTTCACTTCAGCTGCGAACGCACTACCACTGTGCCACCAGCTCGATGTTGAGACTGGCGGGTCCGTACCCATTTATTACGGGCGGCTCGAGTATGGATATTTCGATATTCTACCCCGTATTGGACCGGCTTCACGTGCCAATCCAACACCCTCCCCCTCCCTTTCCCCACTTGGCCGGGAAAGGGATAGGGCTTTTGGAAATGGAGTCGGGGTCTTGCTTCCCCCACTCTTAGTCAACCATGACTAAGACATAAGATTAATTACCCGCCCAATTCGCAGTTCCCGCACAACTAGAGGGGTGAGAATTTAGGACGAGTGTCCCAAGAGGATGGAAGGCAGGACTGATGCCAATACTGGTCACATCAGTCACATACTAGTACATGTCCCGGAGAGGATGACGTAGGCAGTCGGAGGAACATTTAGGTGGGTCAGAAAAATAGGTGAGGTGAAAAATGGGCTCGTCTTCCAATCCCGGAGGTGACAGGGAGCTACATTGATGTGATTCTCTTTGATTTTCTGACCGTCTTTTCCTTCCACTGTCAAAACACCCTTATTGGAAACCTCTACCACTTTTAAGATCACCCGTCCCGCCGAAATGTCCAGCGTGTCATTTTTCTGTTGCATCTAATACACAAAATTCCCAAGCTAGAATCGTCGTTGCCGCGAGACAAAATTCCCGCTCTAGTGTTGCAAATACCAGAGTTGATCTCGGTGATAAGCTGCTTGTAAATTCCTTATGGCTAGAGGCATTCCCCGGAGAAATACCTTGGCCTTGTCGGCAATCAGTTTCTCGACCGTCCCCTTGTTATCAATCTCCGCAAGGACTAATGCTTGGGCGGAGGCAGCGCCGAGTACGATTGGATGTCGTCCGAACAAAATAAAATAAAGACTATAGGAGTGGAGGGAGGATTGCCGGCTAAATCTGTACCCCATGGCAATCTAAGGCACCCTTCTATCCCTTTCTCCTAATTCCTCTTCCACAACATATTTACGCAGCGACCGGTATACTGTTCTGTACGCACCTTTCTGCCAATCCGTCGGCTTGTGGGTGGTCTGTTGATATTTGAGTATTTTATAGGTCTGTATTAGGATAGAAAAAGAGCTGAGGCGGTCTGCCTCTAACTCCCCTTTCCAAGCCCCCATACTTGTCGTAGTCACTGAAGGCTGGATAGGGAGCTA
>JBBHKE010001272.1:11713-23719 GCA_037447655.1 Zygnema cylindricum | reverse complement strand
GAGAGAGAGAGAGAGAGAGAGAGAGAGAGAGAGAGAGAGAGAGGGAGAGAGAGACATAGAAGAGAAAGAGGACTCAGCAAAACCCATCATAGCGTCAAGATCCATGTAAGCAGACGAGATCATTTGATTTCCATCAAAAGGAAATTTCAGAAATCTGCCATCTCTGCTACATGCTTCTCCAACAATAACACACACCACCATTAGTGTGGATTTGTACGGTATTTGTTTTTTTTTGTTCATATAGTATGTAGGGTGTGACAGTAACATGGTCAGGGTAATAAATCCAAAAACCTGTAAATAACTCACAAGGAGTACATTCACGAATTCACAAATTGTTGGAAAACGTTTGTGTTTCAAAAAAAATCCCGGCTTAGTAGTTAGCACTCCACTGAATACCGAAGAGGGTTACATATTAAAGAATGGAATTTTCGAGCCCAGCTACCTGAACTACAGTACACTGTCAAAACCTACAAGTAAAAGAAACCAATACACCTTTGGATAGACAACATCTTATAAGATACATAATTAGCAATGCCTCAAAAATCATAAATGAGCTCTGTTGTAATACAAACACAGTATTTAGTTTAGTCATCATTGCCGGGCTTAGGATCCGCGATTCCTTCCGTTGTAATTATAAAAGCTGCCTCGGCTTCGGGCAGACATGGCGAGCTGTAAATTTTGCATATTCTCTCGTTCCTCTTTCCTTTCCGCAAAGCTAACCTGCAACAAATGTTAAGGGATAAAGAAACTCCAAGTTAGCATAAAGAAGCTTCCTCCGAAACATCTATATATCGAAGTGACTGTCAAAATGATCGGAATGAACAGGTAAAATTGCGCAAGAATGAATCTGCTACTCAGAACTTGGTCACGGTCAAGCAGCGCCTAAAGTTAAAGTTTTCTTACAGTGTAGGGTCCTCTGAAGACAGTAAGTGACAGAATACCCATGAAAACAAGCAATCTAGCATTGAACAACGACAATCCCAGGCTTCAAAAACATGACTTTTTGTTTCACTTTCCTGCGTCTCAGCATATGAGACTCATGAATGTGCATCTGGGGCATACCTTGTAGTTGAAGAGTGAGCCATAATGTTGCCACCTATAGGCTTTACTTGTGGACCACCAAAAGTTGGCATTTGATCTACTTGAGCTACAACTTGATTAGTCATTACTACCGCGATATTGAACTGCGTCAAAGAGCAAAGGCGGCCAGTTGTCAGCAATGCAATGGGATGAAGCAATAGCGCAGAATTCATAAGGAAAGAAACATATGAAACCTTATGTTTGAGAGCTAGACTCGGGGCAACGTTAAAATAAACATTTTGTTTAACAATAGTAAAAACATCCATGATAAGGGTGCTGAAAACTGATACACTCAACTGACATGATTCAACAAATATGTTTTAAATTTTTTCAGCTGACAATCCTGTGTTAATCGCAATTAGCGTTTGAAATTAATTACGTTAAGGACTGTGTGAGTGTTCACACTTCTATTTCCGGTTCAATAATGTGGACGATTGTGAACCGTGAAAAAAATTAGAATTGAGAAACTATTAATAATACTATTTTGTGTTCATAAGGCAGAAAAATCGGGACGGGAATAGCGTAATTAACGCTAACTGTGATTTACAGTGTAGTTCCAGAGTTACAGCCCATAAGTGAGTGGATGGAATGATCTGACAACCATAGTATGAACAGCTCCGCCAAACTTTTTGTCAAGAGCTTCTGGCACAGAAACTTCAGAACCAGACGCTGCGGCTGGCTTCTGTACTTGCCTCACCTCATCAGCCATCCTCTGTAAACCTTTCAAGAATTGTCCCAAATGTAGTTGGCGATTTGCTAGTTCACCTCGCCCACTGTAGTCAACTCGATATAAAGCCGTTGCACTATCAACAACTATTAGAGCAAATCTGCATGCATGCAATAGCTTAACATGAATAACATAACCTTTCCCCACAGGAGAATCGTTTAGTAAAAAAAAAAAAGTGAATTACTAATTGTCTGACCTGAAAAAACCCTCCATGTCAAATAAAGCTCGCTCAATGACACACAAAAACACTAGATTTTTGAAATAATGTCCTCAATATCCTTGCACTTGCTTTTTCTCAAAGCTCTCTAGATGAGTGGCGAATCAATAGCAAAAGCGACACAGGTCTCAGCATGATGTCTCCAGAAGCACATGAAACTCACCTGCTCTCTATCATCATTGATGCTGCCTGCACAAGAAGTTTGCTTTGATGCTCAGAATTGTAAGCTCGTGCATATGCTACATTGTCCAATACGTCTTGGGCAACCATATTATACCTGAAACCAAAACAACAGAAACATGAGCTGTTCAGGAATCTCTAGCACTGAAAGAGCAAGGTGACAGTTAGACCTGAATTTGATAAATAAAGATGTCGAAACCCAAAATCTTAGTCAACCAAAAAGCCCAACCTGCTATAAATAGTTCCTTCTATAAAAGACTTGCACAAACAAGAATATATAAGATCATATTATCTGGGTCATAACTATGCGAATTCTGTTATGTGATAATGAACATGGATTATGGCAAACAGGTTAATAGCCAACATAATATGGCTCCAACAAGTTTACAAGCTTGCTTTACACCATATCGGAGAGAAAAAGTTCTTGTGCAACCAAAAACGAAAACCATGAAATCCAGTCCATCATCGTAGCCAGTCGTTCGGCAATTAGGCAAAAACATACTTCTGTGCAATCTCAGCCAATCGTTCTGGACGAAACGTTCCTTCGGTGTCAATATACATTGCCTTGCCTTCAGCACCTCCGTGCGAGAGAGGAAGCTGAAAAAGCACATAACCCCGCACATGTCAAACATTCTAAAGTTAATCACGGTTAGCTTCCTAGCAGCTTACAGGGTAAACTTGGAAGACGTCTGTATCACTTCATCGTCTGAAATTCAAAAAGGTTAGAGCTTTCAATTGACTTGAAACAATAAAACATAACGGGATGAATACAACTTAGACACACATAAACTCAAGCAATTACACTGTTGCTAGTCAGAGCACCGAATTTCAAAAAAGGTTCACCTATAACTTAAGGCTGCTCCAACAATTTTCAGAGATTGCAAGCTCATGCCTTAGGTAGACGAGACCGTGTCTCCTATATAAAGGCTTACCTGGCATGTGACGCATAGGGTATGACAAATCTGACTCTTTCCTGTTCTGTTTTCGCCATATATCTCAGTGATTGACCCGGTTTCAAAGCCGCCTGCAACATGTGGCAGCTTGTAAGCAAAGGATTGTTCCCAACCTTGTTATTTCCCTTTTCTTGCAAACAGATAGTCGATAAAAGCTGTCAAGCAATTGAATACACAGAAAGCAAGTCCATGGTAACAAACATCCTCCATGGTGAGGCTTGCTTCTCAGCTGGTACAAACAATGATCTCTGCGTGCTCAATTTGTTCACCCATCTCAAACATTCAAGCTGCCATGAAGCTCTTCCAATTCCCTCAGCAGACTGTTCATGTTGAAAGAAATAAAACTCGGCTAATCGGTCTTGAAAGCTAAGAGGAGCTATCCCTAGGTTACCATTAAGAATCTTGTCCAATTCTGAGCTCCCACTGGTGACATGGATCACATTGCTCCGTTGAAGAAACCTTTGGGCAGCACTTGTAAAACCAATATTCACATACTTGTGTGCTGCAAGTATCATTGTCCAGGTGTAACAAGAAGTCAGTTCAAAAACGGAGGTAACATAACGTATTAAAGAGCTGCCAGCTCACGATTTATAATTGAACATGCCCATGTGATGAAACTTGCTCTAATTGCTCACGCCATTTCACACAAAGTTTCATGGACCGCGGATCAAGAAAGTGCTCTTCTCTAAAACAAAAAGAGACAAGAGCAGCCCCGCTTTCAGGCTTCAAAAGTCACATCACCTGCATCAAGTAATTTCTCTGCTTTCTGTTCACTGATGCCTTTGATAACCACCAACTGCTTCCTTGACATGTACGCTACACCTTCTACAGTATGGACTCCAGCCTCCTTCAACTTTCTTAAATCCGCGGCTGGTATCCCTTGAGCCTGTCAGTTGAACATCCGAAAGTACGAACATTTTTTTCCTAAATTAGATGTGAAAATATATGTACTATCCCTAATAGAGGGCTTCCTGAAGAGATAATCATTTCATTACCAGTCCATAAGCTGTATCGCCAACTTTACGAATTTGCGAGTTTGAGAAAATAAGTTAAGGAGATAGCGCTGCCATGCTGTCATTCACTGCCATCATCATGTGAACCACACTGATTTATTGCTAACTCCCAAGAAAGGGTCATGCGATGAAATTGAGTAAAACAAATCAAAAAAGGCCACCCTGCAGTTATTTCTTTCTCTTCGAACTATGGTAAAAGTTGCAAATAAGCGCTTAAAAATTTAGGTTAAATAATATGAAGATTAACAGAGAATGACAATTGTCAGACTTTGCTGCGCCATTGATGTATTTGGATAGTTCCTGATTTCCACCATAGCAGACTTGCATGTACAATGTGATAACTGGAATTTCTCATGACATGTGTTTATTGGAGATGGTTTTCCTTAAAACATTGCAACCATGACTAAGGCACGTTGCTATAATCTGAGAAGGGGACTAAACAATAGAAAAGACATTGGCCTTTCGTTACAGGTATACATTTTATTTAATTATCCAATCGTCGACAAACTAAAGAAAATAGGTCTTTTTATAGAACATGCAACCTAATTATTTCACTAGGTTAAACACACGTATGACCCACCTCCAGTGTTTCCAGAGGAGTTGGACCGATAAGCCGCTGATCTTCTTCCTCCTGCTCCGCAGCCTCCTCTTGCTGTGGGGCATAGCCTTCCATAGTTGCTGCCATGGATCCCACTACCTGACCTCTCTGTGATTCTCCCTCTGTATTGCTGTAACTTTTCTAACTTCCTCACTTCAAGCCTCCCTTGTCGCACTTCACTCTTCTCACTCCCTTCAAATCTATTTTGCTTGTTCTCTTGCAGATTCTCCCTACCTCTTTTTTTCTTTCCTTCCTCCGCCCTCTGTTTTCTCTACTTTTCCCTCGCTCTCAATTGCAGTCTGCTACTTTCTCCTCCTGCCTCCCTTTGCCGCGCGGTTTATGTTGATAAACAGTAGATTTTCAATCACTCGGCCTGTGGTAACAATTACTAGGCGTTACCTTGAAGGAGGTAACGAATGTCTAGACACTTTTACTCTCAACTGCATGGTCCAAACTAGTAGTTTCTGGTTTTAAATACAGCAGAATCTTAGGTCATCAATTAAACAAACACAATTTTACTATAAAGGCTTTCGTATGAGAAGGAAAAATGAAAATTAACATAAAACTCAATACATGTTAACGTACATTTTCATAAAGTAAACTGAAGGAGTTTGCTTTTGAATAGTAAAATCAAAAGAGGAAAGAAACAACAGTCTTGAAAGGGCACTTTGTAAATAAATAAAAGAAGCAATAAGAAAGAAACTGTCTGACCAAGGTTGCTCAGTATGTTTGAAGCGTGAAGGTAAATCGTGAAGGAGAAGATTGCAAGAGGCAAAGGGCCAATACTAGTGTGACTGGTTGCGGTACAAATTCAAATTTGTGTTTCTTCTCCGGAACCGCCTTCCGGAGCGTACCCTGAAAGTACAGCCCCTGTACGGTAGCCAAGGGATGCCGCGCGAAACGCCTCCAAGATTCCAAAAGCGCACTCACGGTGAAGTGTGAACGGACGCCGTCGACAGAAACTTGCCTCGCATGTCGATTGCGGCCGACAGCCCTGATACAAATCAGCAGTACGGGAGAAGTACA
This sequence comes from Zygnema cylindricum, assembly GCA_037447655.1. Lineage (NCBI taxonomy): Eukaryota > Viridiplantae > Streptophyta > Zygnematophyceae > Zygnematales > Zygnemataceae > Zygnema > Zygnema cylindricum. The sequence goes on along the minus strand of JBBHKE010001272.1, from coordinate 17,925 downwards.
GTACTGTTGTGTATCGGAAAATTTCTTATCGCGATTATTCAGATATTTTATCACGATAAATTACGATATATCGCTCTCGAAAATCATCGCGATATATTTGGTGGGAGGTGGGCAGAGGTCGCAAACGGTCAACCGAAACCGTGACCGACCGTTAACCATAGTTCAAAAGTAGGTGACCGTACGCCCATACAATATGCATATTGTATGCAAAACATACAATATCGCCTTAAGACCCATATTGTATTGGCCGCAAAATGAAATAAAATAGTAACAGGGTTGAGTTGCACATGGATCGATAGAGAATTAAACGTCATGTCTAAATTTGAAAAAAATATCGGACAAAAAAAATCTTTTTCTGTGAGTTTTGAGCGACTTTTTATTCAAGCCGTCAGATTTGGACGATCTGACGGTCGTTGATGAAAGTAACGATCTAAGAAGATCACATGAAAAGCCCATAACACAACTTACGATAGGACTATCGTCAGATTCGGACGATCGGACGGTCTTTGATGAAAGTAGCGATCTAAAAAGATCACATGGAAAGCCTGTAACACAACTTACGCTAAAGGCGGCCTACACAAGGCCTACCAAAAAACGCCTACTTTTGAATTATGCCGTTAACCGACCGCCCGCGCCGGATCCGGAACGGATTCGGTTGCCAAATTTTGGGGTTCGGGCGGTTGCGGTTGGTTGACTCACCAGGAAAAAAAAAACGGTCGGTTACGGTCGGGCAACCAAAAAACCAAAAAAAATGAAAATTTTGTACTGTCCCTATAATCCAAACATTCTTGTACTTTGTACTCTTTGGTATCGTGGAAGTACGTGACATCATATTAGCGTCGCAAATCTGACACGGTACTGCAGTTAGCTATTCATTTCGCAAATCATAGGGAACGCGACGAAGCCTCGCAAATCTGACACGGTAGTATAATATTCATTTCGAAAATCTTAGGGAACACGACAAAGCGTCGCAAATCTGACACGGTACACCGCCAATCGCTATTAGCGTAGTGTACGCTAATTCCGTCCCGCTTTTTCTTTTTATTATTCTCCAATATCGTAGCTTATTCCATTTTTTTCTGTACGCCATTTAGGGTTATGTTCTAAGTACCTCACAAAACGAAAGTACGTTGTCGGATAAATAGTGTTGTGTACGGTACGTATCAGACCTTACAAAATTGTACCTTTTTAAGTGAAAAGGTATATTTAATGAGTTTTAGTAACTGCGCACGCATGAGAATATGCGCTCTCAAAGGGGGATAAAAGCGGGTTGTATCACGTTCGCACATATTTGACCAACAACCACGTTTCGACTGTATGAACGTACTACTGTGTGAGCGTTGTCGTGACTGATTGTGGCTCTAACATGTGTGCGACTGAAGGTCTACCGAGTATGTTTACTTGGATACCTTGCGCGAACTAAAAAATTGCAACAATTGTGACAACGATCTTGAATAAGAGCGGAACTTCCAAAAAAGGCAAATATGATGTGGAAGTTCTTGGTTTTTTTGATCTAATTGACGCGTGTAAATCATTGGTCACTTTTTTTAAACAGAGTATTTACAAAATCTTTTGAAAAACACATTAAAACAAGCAAACGCAACGCGGTGGAATTCTTTGCTCCGAATGCTTAAGAGTATTTACGATGCATTCAATGAGATAAGACCAATCGCTCAAGCAAAAAATAAATTGATACTTTTTGCTTGTATCGATAAGACTCACCTTACCGAACTTATACGATTTTTAGAAAAGTTCCAAGAAGCGACTATAAAATTGGAGAAATTCAAAAAACCAACTTTACATTTGGTTTCGTTTTAACTATTGTCTCTCCAAAACCATTGTAAGATAAGAAAAACATCTTACAATGACGGTGAAAAATAATGCCCCGCCGATTCCCTAAACTTGCAAAAAGTTAAAAGAACTTTTTGTGAAATTTGCACTACCGAGGTGGGGCCTTCATGAGTATCATATTGTCGGGACTCTCTTAGATCCCCGACAAAAACAAAAGCTTGAAATAATTGGGGTATCTAAAACCGAAATTGAAAACGCAAGGGACAAACTTTGAGAACTCGCAAATGACCTCGGTGATGACGTTGATTTCGGTAGTCCTCAACGTATCACAAAAAAACGAAAAACATCGCAAAGTAAAGACGATTTCCACAATTTTTTTGGTGAGAGCGATGAGCAAAATGAGGTTCTTATTACCACCTACAAAAAAACGCTCATTAACGACGAAATGAAACGTTATTTTGGTTTAAAATTAACCAGTGACGAAATATTGAACTTTAACATACTTGAATGGTGGAAAAAAAAATGTACGTGCGAAAGATGGAGGATTTCTTATTATAGCCGGTGTTGCTATATCTATTCTAGCTATTCCGGCTTCTAACTCCATGTCCGAATGCAATTTTTTGGATGTCGGGAACACGATATCAAAGAAGAGGAGCTCACTGGCTGCTTCAATTGTTAGTGTTTTTTTGTGTTAGATCCAACCGAGATCTTTTAAATGCATAGTTTTTTTATTTTGTTTTGTTTTCTAATTATTGTTGTTTTTTTAGTATTAGTTATCATGTTTTGTTTTCCTTTGAAATTTTTGTTGTATTTCACAATTTTTCTAGTGTTATTATTTTTTTTTTTTTTAAACCGGAGTGCTTATTTTTATCAAATTACCAAAGCGTCGTATGTATACCAAATTTAGATTTATAGATTTTTGTGTAGTTTTAAGTTTGAGGTTGAGAATTTGTACAATAGAGGCGAAAATAGAACGAGGTTGTTATTTGTTTATTTCTATATTTGATACTACAAAATGTTTGTTGTTTTTTTGCTCATCACAATGTGTTTTTTGTCAATTGATTTTCTATGTGAAAACTGTTTTTTTTTTAAACATATTTAATTGAAAATTTACCTTTTTTACATAATTCATACCATAGTATCGTAGTCGAAAGAAGAACCGTCGGGAAATTGTAGCGAAAAAAATAGATTTGCGAGAGAATAAACATTAATATAAGGGTTTAAGCATTATTCTAAGAGTTACACGCAAAATTAGGAACAAATCCATTGAAGGAGGTGACTGTCAAGGAAAAAAAATATTCGTAAAGGGAGATTGCAAAAAGACAAAATAGTAAAAAGAAGAGGTACACGAGCTGTGTTTTTGCAAAAAGAGGTGTACCACTACACCACTCATTGTTTTTAGTATTAATAAGTCGCTACTACTTATAGCCGAAAATCACAAAATATAGCTAACAACATTATTTAAATACGTGGACTATAACTTGCCAGGTTTCCTTGCATTAAATAGTATTATTAATCATAATTTTCCATTTACACTACACCGCAAATCGTAATTAACGTTATTAACGCTAATTCCGTCACCACGAATTTTGACTCAAAAACCTTAAAAAGAGTAAATAACTCTAAATTTTTCTTTACATTATTTACGGTACTCTTTGAATCAGCGTTAACAACTATACACCGCGAATCGTAATTAGAGTAGTAAAAAAATTAGAGTAAAAAAACAAAAAAAAACAATTAGAGTAATGAACTCTAATTTATGTGATAGAACTTTTTCACAGAGGAAGTTTACTCTAATTTATTTAAGTACTATATATTGGGTTATGTCGGCAATAAATTTCCGCGCTGAAATTATGAACACTAAATTATGTAGGCGTACAAAATCTGTTAGTTCGTATAGTTTTGACGTCGTTATGACGTTAGTAATATTTGTCGCGCTGAATGTCAGTTAGTGTTCACACTGACGACGATGCTGTCGACGGACGAGAGTTATGCGAACGACTTTTTTTCGATGTGATTCATTTTTCGTTTAGTGCGATTTCACGTGTGAGAACAATTTTATTAAATCATTATTTTTACTTTTTTACTTAAAAAAGTACAATTTTGCACGGTCGAACGTCGTCCGTATTCCACACTATTTAAACCGAACCTATATTACAATTTTTTATACTAATTAAACACACCTAAATTATAATAATGAAAAATTAAAATCCTTTACTCTATTTGATGTGATAGAGTCGAAATTTCGAGCGACCGAATTAGAGTAATTTACTCTAATTACGATTCGCGGTGTAGTATAGTTCCATTTTAAATAGTGTGGCTAACGTACAGAAATGTTCCGTACTAACGAAAATGTACAAAAAATGATTTAATACATGCCGTTATGATGTACCTGCGTTTTCACAAACCGCGTAGTGCAAACGTCATAATGACGTGAAGCTGTACATTTTGACAGAATGCGTTTTTACAAACCCCGTAGTGAAAACGTCATAATACATTGTACTCTTTGGTATCGTGGAAGTACGTGACATCATGATTAGCGTCGCAAAACTGACACGGTACTGTAGTTAGCTATTCATTTTGTAGTTAGCTATTCATTTCGCAAATCATAGGGAACGCGACAAATCGTAATTATTGGCTTTCATACGTCGTACATTGGTTAATTTTGTACTTTTTCGGTTACGGGCGGGCACGGTTAATCCCGAGAAATCGAGATTCGGTTAATTTTTATTTTCGTAAACGCCGGTCGGTTAACGGTTAACAATTTTGGAGCGTGACATAACTCGGTTGGGCGTCGGTTACTCAGATTTTGAAAAAAAAAAACGGTCGGTTTCGGTTATGTAAAATTTTGACTTTTGCGACCTCTGGAGGTGGGTGCCCGAACAGACTCGGTACGTATATGATCGTACGGAAATAAGTACAGACGACACGACGGATCGACAAGTAGAAAACAAATCGGTAGACCGGCGTACCGAAGTAGCGCGATATATCACGAGGTGATAACTCACTGCAATACATTGTAAATTTCTCAAGATATTAGCCTTCCTGATACAACGGAACATTATATCGATTATGGACCGGTAAAAAAAAAGGCACATATCGAATGTCAGCAAGAGGCACTCGATACACAAAGCTAGTTTTAAAGCAATAGACCCCTCTTCCATTTTAGGACCGTACCGTTTCGTTTCAAGTGAGGTTCTCCAAAAACTTTGGAAAGGATGTCGGCATCGTCGATGAAAGTTTAAAAACGAAATTACCAACATAATTAAGGCATTCTATTCATCACGATTCCAACGGACGGCAAGCTATTAAAGGTACCAGTACTATAAACACGCTCCTCCATTAGTTAACAAATTATAGTACTAAACTAATGACAAAGTGGGTAAGGTTCCAATTTACAACTCGTGTAAGTAGTTGTACGAACTTTATAATGCTATTTAGGGTCGTACAATTATGGTTAACATCCATCTATAAACTTTGATTAAATATTACCTAAATTGAAACTTGTTAGTGCGTTATGAATACTCTTAAGCAAGTAATGTGGCCAACCCTTTCTCCCACGTTTCTTAAGATCCGTTAAAAGTCGGTCCTTTTTGCGTTTTCTCTCTAAATGCTTATCCTACCAGTTTGCAGAGGCGTTGCAAAGCTCGTCGTTATTACCGGGAATTTTCTTTTCACCACGTAACAAATCTTTTTCGTCAACACACCTATCGGATTGTTGATCCGATGGTTGCTATTTGGAGGCAAGATTCTTACCATCCTTATGCTTTCTTCAATTAACAATCCCACAACTGTAACCAATAAACTATGTTTTAAGCGGTGAAAAAAATCAACACTAATAATAATCAACGATGTAGCGAAGAACGTAGGACTATCTGTCATTGTAGACATTTTCTTCGAGGTGATTGTTAACCTTGTATGTTGAGCATGGAATCCTGTTTTTAACGCGTCCAACAAACCCAGTCGTCCATTTACCTCTCCATATGTCCCTTCCTCTAAATGGTGAGCCACACATTTGGATGGTATTTGTGAGATATTGGAGTGATTTAGGCTGTTCAACCATTTATACTTGCTCGTCTATCTTATGCGAGAATCAAGGTCATTCAAGCGCCCATTCGTCGGTTCCCACCCTATTTTGCTTCAAACGTGTATAACATTGAGGCCTAAGATGTTTTTTTTTTCATATTGTCCCTTTTTTTGAAGGCAATAGCCATTTCTCCCCACTTGTTTGTGACGGGTTCAGTTGGCACTGACTATGGTTCATGCCTTGCCTCTAAAGTCAAGTGCTTGAGCCTTTGCTAATTCTTTATTGTTAATAAAAAAGTTCCTCCGCATATCCGTAGTCTTCTCACAATGTCTCATCCAGTTATAGTCACAAACCCGATTGTAGGTTTACACACCGAGTGGTAAATCTCCTTCCC
>JBBHKE010001272.1:0-11505 GCA_037447655.1 Zygnema cylindricum | reverse complement strand
AGAGAGCGAGAGGTGGACGTGGAGAGTGGGGATGGAAAGAAAGCGACAAAGTGGCCCGTTGAAAGATTAAGGACAACATTAGAGAAGAAATACCTGAGATAAAGTGCTAACAGTGGTGGCCAGGACGTCATCATTGCTAGATCTGCTGCTGTGAGTCCTGACATATGCTGTGCGGGCTACACCGTGTGTCACTATTTGCGCTAATGTTTTTTTTCACTACTTGAATCAACATCTCTCTGTGCACACTTGTCAGATTTTTAATCCCACGGTTGCGACTTGAAGGTATGATTCTTACCTTCCAATCGGCAGTCCCCAAAATAAATTCCAACAAGTGCGCTGGGAGAAAAGTGAGTGCCAAAAAGGACATTAGCACTAATAACGATACACAACCGTTTGCATCTGAATTTTGATAGTATGTGACTACAATATGTGTCTAGGAACTTTAAAGAGCTGGCATCATTTAGTGGCATTTCAATTCTTTTCCCAGATTTACATGCATGTTTCGGAGGACCATCAATGAAAACATTGCGAAGAGAAAAATCTTATAAATGGTCTAATAGTCTGAAAGCAGGATTAGTCAACTTTGTAAGTAATATTTACTTCAAAGCTCAATGATAACCGCAAATGTTTCAATGGAGAAAAATTATAAACAAAATCTTGTGAAAATCAATCAAACTTGTGATTCTCAATTATGAGTTTATCAGAATCTATACCATAGTATGGATTTATCAAAAACCAACACCACAACTAGTATGGATTTTCTGACACCACAGGTGAATTTTATATTAAGTAGAGAATATTTGACAAAATTTGACAAAATAAAAATGACACGCTGAATTTGCAATCCAAAATCGCAACCATAAAGCATTATCGAACATGAAAAAAGAAAGATACTAAAAATGCATTTAAACGATTGTGAGTAAACAAATATTATTATTGATCTCTAGCCAATCCCAACTTACTACTCCCGCTTACTACTTTACTACTGTGAAGACTAGTAATGAAAATTACCACCAACCCCAATTGAGAAAAGTCCAAGATAGGTGACATTTCTACCAAACCCAAAACCCTGTGATGAGAACACAGGGCTAAGTACATTTCCGATCTCACATATGCTCTTTAGACAATACATAATACAATAATAATATGCAGTATAGTATGGGTTAATCACCTGCAGCTTTTCCGGTTTTCGCACATTTGAACTATGATTCAGACCGCAAGTTCAAAGGTAGGAGGCAAAAGCAAGTGTTTGACAAGCGTGGCGGTGGGTTCTCCAAATGTCTACAAATGGTAGAAAATCTGCAATAAAAAAAAAGACTTTTTTTCAGAACTCGTGATGGGTTCTTCATCTGGATGCAAAGCAAGATTGACATGATTTTTTTTGACCACCACTAAAGGTAAGTGATGAACATTTCTACGAACTATGATGTGACAGAAGCTAAGCAACACTGAAGAAACCACTAAAACTAGAGTAACAACAATAAATTACGCCGTGAATCACCATTAGGGTTAATACCACTAATTTGATCCCGGTTTTTTCCTGCCCTCCAAACACAAATAAGCATTTTTTCTTGACGCCACCTCTTATTGCGGTTCAAAATCATCCACGCCATTTGGACAGAAACTAAAATTAGATCTTGTACTAATAATTTTTTAACGCTGATAGCGATTCACGGTGCAGCAGTAGCCAATCCATACACTAAACCCAATGGAAAAAGTGAGAACAACCTTAAGGTATGTTTGTTCAGCAGCAGGTTTGATAAAAAAATATTTCTACACGATTGAGCAATCGTCTAACATCACACCTTCCATGGACAAATAATATTATTCATCATTGTTTTGTCTGCCGTTTTTATTTTTCGTTTAGCACTTTCCTTTTCTTTTCCGTTTCCATGTGCCATTGATCAAACTTATTTACCAGTGTAAAAATGACTCTTTCTGCCACAATGCAAAATTAGTTTGTGCAGAAAGCGACCACTCTCATCCATCCATTGGCCTCACCAATGATTACTACAACATATCTTCAGAAAACAGTCTTTCAGGAGTTTTTTAGAAGTTTCTTAGGGTTTTTCCCAAGACGTAAGTTTCCAAAATCATAAGTAATACGACCAAAGAAGTTTATAAGACAAAACAGATGGTCAACAACTCGACAAAGGATTGCAGAAAACTCATGACAAGGGCAAATGATTGAGTAAAACCACCTCCTCAAAGTTTTTCAAAGATTGAAACGCACCTTTTCCACATTGTTAAGTCCATGAACATGCCCAATTGGAAATGTCATGCCATGTGGCATTCGTCCCATAGTTCAAACGTGTGAAAACAATTGGAAACTCTATCTGTGGTTTCCTCAGACTACACGCATACTATACCGTGTAGGATGCGTATAGTATGGGGCAATCATATCGAGCGACTCCAAGTGTTTTTGTATGGTTAAACTATCATATGTCCTCCATTCGAGATATCATCCCACAAATACCGAGCTAATAGCCCAAAAAGGAATGATATCACTAAAGCAAGCGGCAACTAGAGAATCAATATTGTGGCTGTAAAAGAAAAACACATGCAATGTGCTCACGTTGTCGATATCACGGAATCTATCAGCACATCCAAAACGTCCGGCAAAGACAGAGAAAGCGTATATTGGCAAAAGTTATGCCAGGCAGGTCTGATATGTATGATCAAAGTAATTTGAGATGGGATAGCCCAGCCACCAACCAGTCAACAAGTAAGACAATAATGGTGAGTAAATAATGGTGTAGAATGTCGAACATGTGAAATAGCATTTTCAACTTGCAGAGAGCCACTTCCTTGTAGATCTCTTTCGCAACCATGTCCATACTGCCTGGCCTCGGGCTGTCTGACGACCTCCATTCTTGTGAGATTGATAAAAGGGTGCATTTAAAGACTGGAAAATAGTTGACACTCTAGTTTTGATTGAATCAGCTTGATTAAGTAGATCATTGGAACTGCGACTCCAACCTGTAATTATATGGATACTTTCAGGACAATTTTCACCCTCACAAAATGTGCCTATCCTTGAAAATTCAGCTTTTAGTACAGATTCCACAGCAAGTGGATGAAGGTTGTGAAGGTCAACCATCCACATATTTCCTGTCTGATATTGCACACCTCCCAGAAATCCTTGTGTCCGAGCGTCAATCCAAAACCGACGAGCATGGCTATTGCGTCCTCCTTGTGCCATAAAGGCAACAACGCTCATAATGGCAAGATCGGCTTCGCTTGCATCACCGACTTTTAACTTTTTGAGTTCACCACCTATCGATTTCCAAAAGCTATTGTCTTTACAGACGTCTTCTGGAGATGATAAAAGCTGCAAAATAACGTCGTGTAACAAATGGCCACAGGCCTCCATGCAGTAGAGGAGATTGCTCACTTCTTCCTTTGTCTTGCATTCCAGGCAAAGATTCATAAGGGAAATGTATGTCAAGGTGTCGATGTTTCCCAATTCTTTCCTCATTTTGACCACCAGAGATTTGGCTTCATGTAGCAATCCCTTCTTCACGTACGCAGAAAGCAAAATCAAATACGTTCCGTGCTCTGGTGCTACCCCGTTGACTTTCATTGTTGCGATTAGATTCTCGGCATCAGACAGCTGATTATTTTTGACAAAAATGTTGACACATCCACTGTAAAAAACAGCATCCAAATGCACTTTGTCTCTATACAGCGCTTCGTGGAGCAGATACTCCACTTGCTCTTTGTCACTTTGCTTTGCAAAATAGTCAATCAAAGTGAGATAGATTACACAGTCTGGATAAACTCCTATTTCTCTCATTTGGTCAAGAAGGGCGAGGGCCTTCTTGCCAAGATTCGCCTTACAGTATGTTTGCGCCAACCTGGAAAAAACAACAACGTTCGGAACTTGTCCATTGGCCATCATCTCCTGAAATATGCCATCAACATTTTGATGTTGCTTCAACTTCCCATAGAGATCAATGAGGTCTCCATAGAGGTGATGATCAAGATCACACTTGAACCGCTTTGCCTTCTCAACAAACTCCAAAGCCTCGTGCTCTCGCCTAGCTTTGACCAAACCACGGATGATAATACTGCAAAGACACGACAAAAAGGTCGACAGGGTAAGGCGACTTGAGACGGACAACAGTCACTTAGACAAAAGAAAAGTTAACAAAACCAAACCTCAGGAGCTTAAACAATTGCGATAATTCTTGATTCTACCTGATTGTAAACGAATTGGGAATCAGTTTCATCTCCAACATCCGATCGAAGGTCGTCAACATCTTGTCGAATTGGCGAGCCTCAGCATATGCCTTCAAAATCTCGTTATAAGCAATATTGTTGGGCGACTCCCCTGTCATTGTCATGAATTCATTCAGCAAGTGTTCCAGAGTGGCAAGTTCTTTGGCCCTCCCTAAGACCTTCATCAAAGCACACATAACATAGTTGTCGGTTTTGAAAGCAGGTTGACTTCTAGCCCAATGAAAAAATCCTAATGCCAGAGCCGGTTGACTTTCTAAACCGCAAAATATATCCACGGCATCATATTCGTTAACCTGTCCATAAAAGGACCGCAAACGATCTCTCGCCGTAGGATTCAACTTCACTGCTTGTTCCACTTTTTCGCTCGCAAGTTTGTCGTTTTGCAGAATAGCGACAACACTAGCGACCTTTTCTCTGAAATCGGATTTCCTTCCGCTGCTGCCTCGTAGTTCCGGCGGCTGACGCCGGCACCCTTTCACTCTCTGAGAGACGGTCCAAATGTCGCCTCCCGGGGCCACGGGAACGTTTTCCAGCGGCACTTTCTTGTCTGTTTTGCTGACGTCAGCAGATGGACGACGGGCGGTCGCTGCAGGAGTGGCAGAGTGGAAATAGGAAGAGTACAGAGGTGCCTCTACTTTTGCCCACCAGCACGTTAGCGACGGCAGAACAGACGCCAGTCCGCGTTTGCAGTGCCAGCTGTACAGGGGTTTGGAGAGACATTCGGGCATGCTGCGCCACTCGACTGAAGGACGGAAACGGAGGATGAATGGAGAGGCGTCAAGCTAGCGAATAAGAAAAATAAACCTTGAAAGAGAAGTTGAAGGACGGCCAAACAAAGGCGAGAGAGTAGAGGGAGAGAGAGAGATAGAGGAGAGTGGGAGGGGAGAGCGAGAGAGGGAAAAAGAGGAAGAGAGAGGGAGGGAGAGGGGAAGGGAGAGGGGGGGGGAGAGTAAGTAAGAGCGCGAGAGAGAGACAGATGTCATGTCCTTTGAAATACTTTATATATTAAGTACAGTACAGTTGTACAGTACAGTTGTACAGTACAGTAGTAGAGTAGCTGAAACTATGCATGAGGTACCGGTACGGTACGGTACGGTTCAGGTCGAGCACGAGGAGAGTACCGCCGGGCGCAGGATAGCCCCGCGGAGACTCCCGCGGAGGCGAAGTGGCCCGCGGGGACGCCACCGGGCCAGGTATACCGGTCTTAGCTGGCGGTGTAACGCGACTCACATATTAATAGGCGGTCCAGCGACGGCCGATGTTAAAGTAAAAACTACACTAAAAACAACCAATTACTCCATCCCTTTGAAAAATAATAAAAAACGTTGCCTTTACGCTATTACTCCGACCCCATCGCAATCTTATTACAAATTATCATTCAGTTCGTTGGAAGGCCAGTCCTCATTGCCAATACGACTATTTTAATCAATCTATGTAGTAGTCCATTTAATGTTATTAAACTAATCTCTCGTTTCATTTTTTGCAACATTTAATATACAGTATGATATAATATATATAGCATTTAATACATACTATATGTATGATATATAAAACACATGTATATACTTTTGGCAAAAATTCGAGCAACATCAATAATGAATGAAGGCATTATCAAAAACATATAAAATCTACTAATTAGTTATATGCTGTTTTTCTTTTATTTTAACATACCTCATAACGAGCGATTGAAAAAAGTAACTTCAACAATTGGCATTAATCGTTTTTTAGTCGTTTTTTGTTTCTCATTGTATAGATTGTGTTCAAAGATTAACACTCTAGTAATTTAAGTTGTTGCGTTGTAATTTTAACGTAGTAAAATTGTAATTTTACATCTTAAAATGACGCAACGTCATTATTGAAAAAACAAAACGCAAACAATTCGGGCGATTTGATTACTCTCGGTGTCTCGGATCCTCGCTCTCTCTCGTCTAAACTCGGACCTTCCGGCAAAGCGACACCTGGCAGCTGTCCAAAGCGCCTCAGCTCATCGATTTCTCAATCCCACATGTTTCCACAGGTACAATTTTGTTGTCTACTATATTCGGCTACAGTTTATTGCATTTTATTTTATTTTACTACATTTTATCACATTTTTTTCAATTTTGCTACATTTTCATTTCAAGTTCCTATATATTTCTAGTCTTTTCCGTTTCTTTTTGTCCTTTTTATCTCATCTGTTTCTTTTTTTGTTTGCTTCCTTTTCTTTTCTTTTTCTTTTCCCTTCCCCTTTCCTTGTTCGTTCTTTTTCCCTCACTTTTTAGTCCTTAGACAGCATGTATATATATGATGGAAGAAGTTATAGGTATTAAGACATAGTATCTTTGATTTTATTGCCCGTAGGTACTTGCACCATATGTTTCTATTTTCCCTTTTGCAATCTATAAATGACAGAATAAACAAACCAGAGATGAAAACCATGAAATGTTTTGGTCATGTGTATATTTTCTCTTCCTTTCAAGTAAATCTTGAAGATTCAAGATCATTGTTTTCTTTAAACTGTTCATTTTGTTGTGAGAAATGTCCGTTTTTTGTTAATGCTTAGCACTTATGTAAGGGCAATACCGAGAGCTGTATGGTTATAAAAGAAAACTGAGAGGAGTATTATTTTCTTTTTTCTTACAGGATGGGGTACAATGGGCTATATTGGCTGGAGGAGCTTTAGCAGCCGATGCAACTGTTATTATGAGAAAAAAGACAAAAGTCAATCGCGCAAATGGAATCTTTGAATGGAGGGCCATCGAATTCCGTCGAAATTTCAGGTTAGTTATTTCTGTAGTTTATTTGATTTATTTAATTTCTATCTGTTTCTGTAGTTTGTCGGATTTTTGGTTGTCAAACTGTGTTCAGGGAGTGACTTCTTTCATAGGATTTTGAAGTTTTTGTTTAGCAAAAAAAGTGCATTTGTTGTTCTCCTCTCCCCCCTCTCCCCTCTCTCCCCCCTCTCCCCCCTCTCCCCCCTCTCCCCCCTCTCCCCCCTCTTCCCCGCTCTCCCCCCTCTCCCCCCTCTCCCCCCTCTTCCCCACTCTCCCCCCTCTCCCCCCTCTCCCCTCTCTCCCCTCTCTCCCCTCTCCCCTCTCTCCCCTCTCTCCCCTCTCTCCCCTCTCTCCCCTCTCTCCCCTCTCTCCCCTCTCTCCCCTCTCCCCCCTCTCCCCCCTCTCCCCCCTCTCCCCCCTCTCCCCCCTCTCCCCCCTCTCCCTTATGTCCCCTTCCCCTCTCCCCTCTCCCCTCTCTTCCTTCTCTCCCTGTTCTTCCCTCTCTACTCTCCCCCATCTCTTCCCTTTCTTCCCTCTCCTCTTTCTCCCCCCTCTCCTGTCCTCTCTCCCCTCTTCCCTCTCCCCTCTTCCCCCTCCCCTCTTCCCCCTCCCCTCTTCCCTCTCCCCACTCCTTATACTTTCTTTTTTCTGATTGCATTCTTAACTTTACTTTCTCTTTTTTTTTTACAGACGTTCTGCGGAGTACTTGTTCTTTACAAGGTGAACCTCTCCCCGTCATTCGTCCAGTCAAGATAATTCCTCTGCAGGTTTTTTTTTGTCTTTTTCTTCCACTTTTTTTTTATTTCTTGATTTTTTTTTTGAATGAGTTTTTGAATGATTTGAATGGGTTTTTATTTGTACTGCCTGGATTTGCAATTATGTCTTTGATTCCAGAAAGAAGTAAATGTGCAAATTGCTTTACTTTCTCTTCTTGTTTGATCTTTCGGCTCTGCAAACGAGCAGAATCTCAGTTTCAGTTTCAGTTTCAGTTTCAGTTTCAGTTTCAGTTTCAGTTTCAGTTCAGCCCGGTTGAAGTAGGTTGTTTCAGAACAAGTTGGCTGTGCATGAGGGAGACAAAGGGGAGAGAGAATAAGAAAGAGAAGGGGGCGGGATAGAAGGAAAGAGAGAGAAGGGGAGAGCTGGAGGGATAGGGAAGAAGGCGGGAGGGACAAAGAGAGAGTAGACTTAAAGAGGGAGGGAAGAAAGGAAAGAGAAATAAGAAGAGAGAAGAAACAGGAGGGAATGAGAGGAAGGCGAAAGAAAGAGGCAGAGATTCCCTACCACAGACCTGGCCGAACAGAGAGCATGCGTCTGTGTGCTTGTGAGAGAGAAAGAGACGTCAAGGGAGAGACAAAGGAGGAGATAGGAATGAAACGACAGTTGTTCGTGATCAAACAAAGTAATCTCTGGCACTCACTCTAATAGTGAATCCTCTCTCTTCCATTGTGTAGGACCGCCATGGAGGCTCTGGGCCACTCTCACCGGTCCCCATGGCTTCGACACTTGAAAAACGACCACAGGCGAGAGAGAGAGGGAGAGAGATAGAGAAAAGTGAAATCAAGAGAGCGAGAGGAAGAAATCAATGTCACATCAGCCTAGAGAGGGAGTGGAATATTTCCGGTGAAGGAAAGAAGAAATTAGGAGGAGAATTTCAAACGGCAGTCTGTGCGACACATAGGCAAGTAAGAAGAATTGAAGATGGTGCGACAGGAGATCGTCGCAATAATTTTAGACTTTTATAGAGGTAACAAACGTACGGATTTTCACTTTTTTACGAAAATGCGTTAATTTTTTTAAGATTTTGAAATTTTCGTTAAATTCGTATACTTTTCGTGTACGGGAAAAAAGTACGGACAAAGCTTATGGAATTCTAATAAAAAGGTTGAAAGTACACCGTGAATCGCTATTAAAGTTAAGAAATCGATACACAATCCCATGTTTTTAGGGTAGCCGCCAAAGTCTATGTTCACATATTCAGAAAGAAGTGAGACTAGGTTAGCGCTATTTTCCTTCGTCTTTATGACTTGGAATCAAATCTGTGTACGATTATCCGTGCGACGCACTCAATTTCCACTGTCGACGCTTTCATCTGACACTTATTTTGTACAAAATAATTACAAGATTTAGTACGGAATGACACATTTTGTACGATACACTATTTAAAAGCATTCAAAATTAGTAACTAACGTAATTTAAACAGTACCAATATCTGAGTACGCTTTTCCGTGCGACGCACTCAATTTTCACCTGTCGACGCCTTTACCTAACACTTATTTTGTACGTCTGTACGAAATAATGGGCAGTTTTAGTACGAATTGAAATATTTCGTACATTACACTGTCTAAAAATATGCGATGCAAGGCCAGCGGAAGCCGCGAGAAAATCTTTCACGGAAGATATAATAAAAAACCCGGTACTTTTATACATGAGCACATACCCTAAGTTGTAGTAGTACTTTGGATTAAATGTTTTTTATTTTTTATTTTATTATGAAGTCAAAGTCGGTCAACGCATTTTAAAAATTTTTGCATTTGTTCCGTGCGCATATATCATTATTTTTCCGACGTTTCATGCGTGCGTTTAAAACGCTTGGTACCTTCTATGACTTTTACTTTTCGTCGTCGCAGGGTGTCGCTGGACGTACGATCGCTGCGACTTGGCCAACTTGTTACGGATCAGAGCATGGAATGAGGGTGAACGGGAAAATAAGTACAGTACGGATACATTGCATATGCCTGTATGACAGTAACATACACAATAATGCTAAGCTTCATTTAATACTATTGGTTGCACGCCTTTTAAAAGCATGCGTACCGATCAAGGCCCAATGTGCTGTACAGTGACTTTAATGTGGACATACTTGAAGCTTGAAATAATGTAGACTTTGATTCTGGTTGATCCGAAATATCATAGATATATCGAAATTAACTTAATAGTATCGTATTGGAAAAAGCAATTTGGCATCGATCATACAGTATTGGCACGTAGTAAGTTGAAAGTTTGGAATCAAGGTCTCAATACCGTCGTCGATACTGCGAAATGCCACACTAAATTATGACAATTCTAACTGCAGTACGTTACAATATTGTACTTTACTGCCCTTTTGTACCCCCGGACTCAGATGGTTTACCATCGTGCTTTATAATTTATCCTTTCGTTCTTATTACTGTACTGATTACACTAAATGAACTCAATGCACGAATGACTCTGTTTTGGCGCCATAGAGTTTTTGAAAGTTTTTGAAAGTTTTTGAAATATGTGAAGTTTTGAATTGAATTTTTGAATTAGGTTAAGCATTGAAAGGTATAGTCTGAATCAGGTTAGCCAGGACTTTTGAATCGCACATCTAGCACGGCGATGCGAGGAAGCCAGTTAATTGTGCCTCGCTATTCCTATCATATAGCGTTTATTCTTGCATTATATTTATGTTTGAGGGACCATATGTGATAAAACCCAGACATTCTTTTGTAATTTGCAAATCGAGCAACAAAAAATGACTTGTCCTATTTACAAAATAACAGCTTTGGCGGACGATGAAGACTGGATAGTACAATATAACGGCGAGATGTCGCGAAAGAGGAGAAGAATAGGAGACGATGATAACTTGATTGAAGATAATCTTCCTTCGTTTGCAGAGTGCATGTCTGCTACAGAAGCCGGAGAAGATTCTCAGCTGGATGAATTTCTTAGTCGTATTTATTCTTCGGGTAAGATAACTACCTAACATAATGACGTCTTCACATGTCATTATTACTTTTTTACATGTCTATTGCTGGAAAGTTTTACAGAGAGTTGCAATGAAAGCTCTAAATTATGAATAACCATTGTTTCCATCTTGTTTATTACAACAAGGCACCTGGGAGTAATAGTTTAAGGAAGCAAATTGCACGTGTAAACTATTTAAAAATGTAATCCTTGGAGTACAGAGTAGCAGAATCTAAACACTGTTTTGGGTGTCTATTTTTTGGTAAGTGGACAATTTTAAATTTAAGGAGCCAAATTGTTGCAAGATTAATTTTCTTTCAGCTTGTGTATACTCTTTCATTCAAGTTCTGTACTTTCTTATATTGTGATTTTTGCCAGGCAATAAGGACGCCGTATTTTAACAAAGTTAATGCGTTAACACTCATGACAAAGTAGTTGTTCCTTGTGCATGATTTGGATACATGCCTGCTCTTGTCACATGCAATGCAACGAGCGTCAATTTGCTGTCAAAATTGACAGTTCCATTTTCACTTTCTTCTTGAATGTGCAGAAAGGGATGATGAAGACAGGCATTATCTAGCTGATGAAAGTCATAGAATCCGAGAGCAACTTGGGATCACCTTCGGCCCTTCTGATATTGTTCATGATAAAGCCAATCATATCCTTCCCGGCCATTCAGAAACAGTGAAAATGACTAGTACTGATTTTAAAGGTTCAGAGACAACAAAGGATTCTGTTGTTTTATGTAACATGGAATCTGTGAGGTTTTCTGCGATAGACACCTCTAAAGCTCCTTCAAAGATTT
>JBBHKE010001271.1:0-67772 GCA_037447655.1 Zygnema cylindricum | reverse complement strand
GGTAGAGTAGAAACCACAAGTCTTGTTGGAACTATTGACTTGAAGGTTTTAGTTGATTGAAATGCCTCAATTGTAACACTCACAAACGTCCTTTACATTCCACAGCTTAGCAAGAACCTAGTCTCACCAGCAGTCGTAGATGAAAAGGAGTTAGAAACAGGAACTAGGAAAGGAATCTTCACAGCAAGCTTTGATAATGAGGTTTATTTCATAGATGAGAAGGGCAGTCAAGGGATGTTCAGAATTGTTCTTTGCAATGAAAAGAGTGTTCTCTACTTGTGTGCAAGTGAGATGATGCTTTGGCACAAAAGGTTAGGGCATGTGCATCTAGATAGATTAAAGAAATTGAAGAAAAATGGAATAGTGGAGGGTATTACTTTTGAGGATGATGAGTCCTTTTATGAATGTAGTGGACGTGCCCAAGGGAAGATTCATAGAATTCCATTTCCAAAGGCAACCACATTTAGGAGAGAGAAATTATTGGATCTAATTCACAGTGATGTTGTGGTACCAGCTAGGTATGCTTCACATGGGGGGAAGAGATGGATGTTAACCACCACAGATGATTGGTCTAGATACACGAAGGTATACTTTCTCAGACAAAAGTTAAAGGTGTTAAAATGTTTCAAAGAGTATAAATTATGGAGTAAAAAACTACATGAAACCTCAATAAAAAAGATAAGAAGTGATAATGGGAAAGAATACACCTCAAAGGAATTTGAAGAATATCTTAAAGAAGAAGGAATTCATCATGAGAAAACTGTTACTTATAATCCGAAACAAAATGGAGTAGCAGAAAGAGTGAATAGAACTTTAAGAGATATGCCCAGAAGTATACTAACTGATAAAAGGATAAGATTGTTGTTTTGGGCTGAGTCTATGAACTATGCTAACTTTATCAAAAATAGAGTGCTAATTTCGGCCAATAAGGAGGAAACTCTGTATGAGAGGTGGACAGGAAGAAAGCCTGATTTGTCTAGTTTAACAATGTTCGGAAGTCAAATCTATAGTTTGGATTCCGATAAGACTAAATGGAAGTTAGAGGGAAGAGGGAAACCAAGATATCTTGAAGGATATGACGAGAGCACAAAAGGATACCGGGTGTATGACATGAAAAAGAGAGATATCATTTTGGTAAAACACATAGTGGTGATAAATGAAGAGAAGTCCATTGATCCATTCAAATATAATAAGGAAGTCAAAACCAGATTTGAAACTGATTAGTTTTCTGAGGTTGACTTTGAAGAGAAGGAAGATAGAGAAAAATAAAAATCTGCAGATCTACCAAAGGAGGAGGAAATGACAACATCCGAGGCAACGCCACAAAACGAAGTGGAAACCGATGAGGAACTTGAAAAGACACTGGAATTGGAAGATAGGGAAGTTGAAAATCTTCCTAAATGAAACCCAAGGATGCCTTCCATACCGGCGTCGAATTTTTGAGGGGGAAAAAGAAGTAGTAAACGACTTCAAGAAAGACAAGCAAATAACCAACTCACAAAGATGTCTCACCCACATGAACCTCAGACATATTTAGAGGCCATAAATACCCCAGAAAGTAGTCGGTGGATCACCCTATAAAAAAAGAAATGGCCTCCATCATGCAAGCCAATACATGGGAGTTGGTAGATTGTCCACCAGACCGAACACCGATCAGATGTAAGTGGGTTTTTAAACTTAAATTTAATCAGGATAATACCATTGAAAGGTACAAACTTAGGTTAGTTGCAAAAAGGTATACTCAAAAAGAGGTGATAGACTACGAAGAAACCTTTGCACCTGTAGTCAGATTTCCTTCTGTTAGAATCCTTTTAAGTATAGCCGCAGCGGAGGATATGGAAATCCACCAGATGGATATTAAAACGACCTTTTTGCACGGAGAGTTGGAAGAAGAAATTTACATGAGGCAACTGGAAGGATTTGTGGAAAATGGGGAAGAAAACAAGGTTTGCAAATTGATAAAATCACTCTATGGGCTTAAGCAAGCCCCGCGACAATAAAATATAAAACAAGACGAATTTCTGACCGGTTTATGATATATCAGAATTAGTTCAGATCACTCCATATATTTATTTGAGGATGAGAATAGAGTGATATTTATTGCTATTTATGTGGATAATTTGTTGGTCTTAAGCAAGTCGTTAGATAAGATTAACAAACTAAAACGGGATCTTAGAAGCTGTTTTGATATAAAAGATCTCGGTGAAGCGAAGTACATTTTTGGAATTCAAATGGAGAGAGATAGAGGGAAAAGGATTATCAAACTCACACAAAAAGAAGCAATCCGTAATATGCTAGAAAAATTTCAGAAAGACAAAACAAATGGATGTACTACTCCCATGGATTTGAAAAAAGTGTTTGAGGGGAGTGAAAAAGAGGAATATTGACTTTTAATGATGATATGGATGAGATAGAAAAAAAATTTATAGAAAATATCCCTTATCGACAGACTGTAGGCAGTTTAATCTATTTTATAAACTTTACCCGTGCGGATATAGCCACAACAGTAGGTGTTTTTAGTAGAAGTCTAAATGAACTAAGAAAGAGAGATTGGGAGGCTACCAAAAGGGTGATGAGGTATTTGGTGGGGACAAGGGAATTGTGGTTGCATTTGGGAGGGGAGCACACTCACATCACCACCTGGAGTGATGCCAGTTATGGAGATGTGCTTTTAAGGCGGTGTACGACTGGATATGTGTTGCAAATTGGATCCGGTGCATGTTGTTGGAGTAGCAAGCAACAAAGAGTAGTTGCTCAGTCCACTATGGAGGCTGAATACATGGCTTCGTGTGTTGTAACCAAAGAATTAATGTGGGTTAAATCTCTCTTTGAAGAACTAGGGTTCATGAAGTCTGGAACCCAAAATGTTTTTTGTGATAATCAAGCTGCTATCTTTATTGCAGCTAATCCGAAACATCACTTCAAAGCTAAACATATGGATATTTAACTAAGCTTTTTCAGAGAGAAGGTAGAAAATAAAATAATTAAACTGGTTCATAAAACTAATAGAGAAATGATTGCAGACATGATGACAAAACTAGTGCCTTCCCCTAAGTTGATTTTTTGCAGAGAAAACTGTGGATTAAAGTTAAAAGGTGACTAGGAATTAAGGGGAGTGTTTAACAGAGGTAATTAATAGTTCACTTCTCTAATTTATTTCCACTTTAAAGAGAGAGTGAGGATCAATGGCATGCCATGGCTGCCACAATATTTATAAAGTGGCAAATTAGAAGTAGAGGATATTTTACCAAAATAGTGCCTTTGTCCAGATTTGAACCTGGGTTTGCAGACCACTATGTAGTTGTACGTGTTATCCACTAAGGCGTTATCAACACAATACGCGTGACGCGTTTCAAAAATATATACATTAACGCGATAGCTAATTAACACCAGACTAACGAAGAGGAACAATTCATGCATGTACGCGAATCTAAACCGTGTAAAATATGTTTTGATCGGACGGTCGCATTATAGCCGCCACGCGAAGTGAGCTTTTGGCAGCATACGCAGATAGCGTCACGCGGTGCCACGTGGCGCCACATTATTTGATACCGGAGAAGATGGGAGGGGGAACCATGGCTCTCGATTTGACAAGTGTCACCTTGTAGACCTTGTCGTAGAATGGTCGTACAATAAGTACATCACCCATTGTACCGTCTTGTACTATATAGTGTTCATATTAGACTAGGGTTTATTAGTAGGTAGTCGTGAGTAGGTAGACCAAGAATTAGTGATATTTAGGGACCTCTCTCTAAGAGAGCTTGTAACTATAAAGGTCATCTTTGACCAACCATAACTTACTCCTCAAGGGAGCAAATTCAATGATTCTTTTTGCGTTTGACGCAGGGGAGTCTTATCCTCACAAGGGTGAGGGTTGTTAGAATTTTTTTTTGCCTGGGCGGGGCTTATTGAGTGGGAAAGTGGAAGGGGCAAATATTATCTTAGAGGCTTTACATAGGCTGCTCATTCTGTGGGTCAATGGAAACCACAGAATTTCTGAAGGAAAGAACCTAGACCAATCATCTGTGATAGGGAGCATATATGAAACTTTAGCTGGCCCCCATTTATCAGTGTGAAATAGATTTAACACTCTTTTCTCCTCTTAAAGTTACAACTTTGGGGAAAGGCTACCTGTGAGCTTTCCCTTGTGCACACCCTTGTGCACATCTACTACTGTCATCCAAAATCACATCATTATCAACCTTAATTCCTTCTACTTCTCCCTTCTTTTTCATTTATTTTAGTCTATTAGTATGCACATGTCGCAACCTCTTATGTGATTTCATCATTTCATTTACACAAGCATACAAAACTCCTTTCTTTTCATTACTTAAGACAATCTGAAACATGCCTTGACTTCCCTTTTCAGGTATCAAATAAACCTCATTTTCAAAGCTAGCAGTGAACACACGTTTTCTAGTCTTTATCTCAAATTTTTTGTCATCTTACACAGATGTAGATTTCAGATTTTTGTTTAGCTGAGGAATATACAAAACATCTAATAAAACCACTATGGATACCTTTCCATTCACTACTTACCTTAAGGTGTATAGATCCCACTATACTAGTGGTGACAATTCTCCCATCCCCATACTCTATCTCTACGCATGGGATCTTTCTCAATTTTGTAAACCATTTTCTATCTCAACACATATGCATGGATATGCCTGAGTCAATGATCCACCCATCCTCGGATGTTTTTTTCATACCTTCGAAGGCACACTTTTGACATCTTGGAATTTCTGTCTCCATGTCCTTCCTTTACATTTTTTCATCAAAGAGAAGTTGTTTAAACTCCTCATCGAGTGTCTCCTCCTTGTCCCCACCCACTCTTGTTACCACAAGTGCTTTTTTTTTTACTCTTTGGCTATAATTCGCCTGTCCATCCTTTATTTGTAGCTCCGCCAATCTGCCAAGTAATGCGCGGGTTTCTTGCAAAAATGGCATACTCCTTTCAGGGAACCCTTTCGTGGTCCCTCAGATTGTCCTCCTTTTCCCCCTTCACCGAAAAGCTTATAAGGTTTCCTTCCATTTTGATTATTCTAATCTGTACCAGCAGCAAGTGCTTGAATACTATGATTTCCTCGACAAAGCTTGATATTATTCTTTTAAACCAAGATCATCCCAACAATTGAGTTCCAAGTCCAACGGATGTTAGGTAATTTTCTGAACCCGGTTTACAATATTTTCATACTCATCTGGATTTTTTATGATAAGAGTATTGACTTTATGTTTCTTTGTCTCTACCTTTCCTACACTCTTAAGTTCAACATAAATTCCAGCAAGATCATTACAAAAATCTAGCATGCTTCCACTTTTATTAATATAGGCTTGTAGTTTCTAGTCTGGGAGTTGTTGTTCCTAAATAGTTCCACTCTTATACTGGCTCACTAGAGACTCCCACACTTTTGCAGACTTAGTTATATTGAGAAGGGGAAGAGCAATTGCTTGAGTGAGATTCCTCAAAATGACATGTTTGGCCACCTTATATTTGTATTGCCAAACCTTTTGGTCATTCTCCTATGTTTTCTATACAGCTGGTGTCATTACTGCTCTAGTTGTGGCTGCTCCAGTTGCCACAGGTATGGCTTTCTCCTTTCTTTTCCCTTCATCCATGATAATGGTTTCTCCATCTTCCTCAGCTTCCTCTCAAGCTCTACGCACTCCTCTGCCTACTCTTGATGCTCGTGGAAGTCGAGCTTCTCTGAAGCCTGGTGGGGATCTATTGCTCGGTGCACGAAACCACACGTACCCTGATACCATCCCCAAAAAGTCATTTTCAATTAAGGCACCTCTTTTAAATGTTTCTCAATAAATAAACCATGTTCCCTCGAAAATGGGCACCCCAAAAATTATGGGGGCTCCATTGATACCCAAAATGGGGCTCCATTGACACCCAAAATGCACAGCTCAACCTAAGCCTCTAAAATTACCATGACCCCATATAGTTAATCAAGGATTATTTACCACCAGGCAAGAAAAAACTCTCACCAACCCCACCCTTGTGAGGGCAAGACTCCCATGAGTCGAATGCAAAAAGAATATCTGAATTTGCTCTCCTAAGCAGTTAGTTATGGTTGTTCAAAGACAACCGATTTACTCAAATGGCCACTAGAGGAGAGGGCTTTCTAAAAATTGTCCAACCCCTTAAGAACCTACTCACAACCCTTATAAACTAAACCCTAGGCAAATCAAAGCACTGTAGAGAACACAATGTACATAGAAGATACATTAGCAACCAAACTTTGTGTACAAAATTGTACCACTCACGATCTGCCATGTGGCATAAACGACGCCACGGTGTTGTCCCTTTCCTCTTCCGCATCCTGTAAGATGATGCCTTGTGAAAATCAGTCAGTTCTTTGGCGTGTAGCCGCCAAATGGGTTATCCCTGTTTATTGGCTCTCACGAGGGCCGTCCGCTTATAAATTGGTAATTAATGTTGTCCGTTAGATCCTGACGCCGCGCAGAATGTTCTTTGCGGCCGTTTGTACTTTTCGGTCGTCGTCTTTTTCCGACTCCATTATCTCCCAATTTTGTCAATTCGCCGTTAAATAAAATACTTGCCCGTGATTTGTTTAAGTACAAATCAAACCTTATATATCGAACGATTCATTTACGACTTAGCGGATAATACAGACGACCATTTCATATCCATAGGACCGAGGATCGAATCTAGGTCTCTCCCTTTTTACGCAGTTACAGTACTTTGGCAGACTCGAATTTCAGCTCCGCAGACTGCAGACGCAGACGCTTGTCCGTGCGCAAAGCTGTTTTCGCACGTGTGGGGATTTCGGAAGACTCACGTCGACGCGACAAATTAGTTCGGGGCGCCTTTGATTGGTCCATTACTTTTCTTAGGGTACTTTCGCATGTGCTAAAGTTACAGTTATTTTCTGTCGTTTTCCTCCATAACTTAGAAAAAAACGAGAAAATCCGAAGCCGTACCAAATAATAGAAATTCCCACCGTACAAGTTACGTTACCCTGAAACTTTATACGTACAGTACACCGTGAATCGTTATTAGCCTTATGTACACTATATCGGCACCCCAAAATTTTGACATTGATACCTTAAATATAATAAACTACACTATTTAAGGACGTGGACCATAATCTGCCACGTCTCCTGGCACTAAATTAGAATGAATGACGCTAATTTTTTCTTTACACTAATAATTTCTATACGCTAATAACGATTCAAGGTATAGTTTGTCGTTTAGCGCGATGAAATTTGTCGTCTAGCGCATTTCGATCCACTTTCGCGTCCTTTCAGCACATGTTCAAACTTTACATCAAATCACCTCGCGAGGTGATTTGAAATAAAGTCCAATAAGGTGAGCAAATAGGCAGACGCTGTCGCAGGTGTCGAAAGTTTTTTACAATTTTTGTGCGCGGAGTACCCAAAAAAAAACACACTGCACGTTTCCAGCCTGTGCGTACTGTTTTCCGTGCACTGATTTCCGTACAGGGGCCGTCTCTCTCAAACACACGTGTCTTCACACATACGGCGTAGTAACTACATCGGGCACCTGTAGCCAAGTGGTAAAACGAAAAACGAAACCGCATTTCTGTTCGACAGCGAAAGGTAATTTAGGGTTTCGACACGTCGACAATGTGGCGTACGGACATCACGAAGTCACAAAAATTATACAGCGTGCGGAGGGACGCCTCAAATTGAAGCCGAGTGGAAGTTTCGCCTCATTTTGTGTACCACTTCATCTGTCACATTGTTTCGTACACGTCTACGAAAGTCACTTTTTTAAGTAACAGGATATTTGCGTTTACATCCGAATGCTTTGAAAGTTGTACAGAGAATCTTCGCTAAAAAACAAAGTAACACGACTAAGTTTCGGTTACATGCAAAAGTACCCATAAATAGAAGGGAACAAGGAAAAAGCCATAAACTTCCCCGAGAGTACAATACCCTAAAACAGTAAAGAGTTTAAAAAATAAGAAAAAAACCCGATAAACGTACACCCCAAGTGCAGAACATTGTTTTCAATGGTGTGAGCGTTTTCTTTAACACGCCAAAAGAAAACTATTTAAACGTACAAAAGACGAGCCCAAAAAAAATATATACATCATGCAGGATAAATTAAAAAGCACGATGGTATACCATCTGAGTCCAGGGGTACAAAAGGGGTGGCATGGCCAAAACCGAAAAACTACTAGGACAATAAAAACCAAGGAGAGCGACGGGAACACAACAACAAAAAAGGAAACAACAACAAGGCAAATAAAAGCACCTAAACCCCAAAATGAAAACCACGGCAACTCACAAAACCAAAACTCTAACCCCAACCCCAACTCAATTAAAAATCTAAAAAAAAGCAACCTTGTAAGTCCCCCTAACCCGAGGGAGCACGTTGAGAGAGGTCCAGAACACGACGACAATCCATAACACCGATAGTCGATCGGAGGAGAATACAAGCCTGCACTCGCTATAAAGCCAGAGATACGCGTTGACGATAAAAGAAGTAAGGACAAAAGGAAGAAGGCTCCTAGGTCCTCGACGCTCGAAAGCACGTCGAGCGCAAGTACAAAGAAACTCATCCATTGCAACACTCAAACAACCAAATATCTCGACAGCCATCGAAATAAAGTCGTACATAGGGTCTTGGTGAGCATAATCACGCTCCTTCACCTTAACGACATCACGAGCTGCCACCTTAACATGTCGAGCCGCCTAAAAAGGGTTTGCCAAAACTATATGATCGAAAATGCGACGGGAACCATCAAGCAAAACAACATCGATCCGACGCGAGGGAAGAATGTGAGAAACCTCCCGACGCACTGAAAAGCCCCTCTCCGAAGTGAAAGTCACAAAAGCGCCACGAATAGTGTCGTGCGTTTGGATCAAATCTCCCCTATATGAGCAACGAAGCAAATGGACACCATCGGCCCCCAAGACGCGACCACATGCACAAACAAGGGAGCCAAGTAAAAAAGGATGGGGGAGGCCAAAGCGAAATCGGAGGGCGGTAGTGAACTAAGCAGGTGAGAATCGCAAAGTGGACAAAAGAGGTGTAGCTGTTGAGATTTGTGTATTTTCTAGTTCTGTATTAGGATATGAAAAAGGCAGAGGCAGTCTGCCTCTATTTCCCTTCTCCAAGCCCCCACACTTGTTGTAGTCACTGAAGGGTGGATAGTGAAACTCTGAGACCTCCATAAGTCCTCAGAGTTCACAGCTTCTAAGAAGCCTATAGGATAACCCTGACCGCTTTGTGTTTCAGCAAGAATAACTGCCATCCTGGCAAACAAGAACTCTGACCACCTTCACCCCTATGAAGGCAAGACTCTGTTGACTGTATAGAAAAAAAAATCTTTGAATTTGCTCCCGTGAGCAGTAAGTTAAAGAGGGTCAAAGCTGACCTTTTGTACAAAAGCTCTCTGGGAGAGAGGGTCATATCTACCAATTTTTTCTAAGTCGTATCTCTCTCACAAACTCTATCTACTGATGTATGGACCAATCATATTACTCTTCCGTACACAAAAGTACAGCTGCCGGTGTCCTTCCCGTAGGAATACTGTACAACATGGCCTAAATGTCGACACGTGGTATATCCAAATTCGCTCCCTCAATCCCCGGAGATGCCACGATCCAATGTCTTTCTGCCACGTGTCATCCGATGTGGCCATGACCACAAACCACCGCGAATCTCTTCCGCGATCTCGGCTTTCATTTCGACCGTCCGATTGAATGCAAATTTCAATCGTAGCCCTCATAAATGCTTGTGCGATATTTGTTTCGTAAAAGAAACAAAATGCGCGGTACTCGTTTCTTATCCATATCGAAATCCGTACTTTTACAAAACAGGATCTATGTATCCCGTGAACTTTTGCAGTTAAATGAATTATCCTACGTAATTATATTTAAATAAATATCAAATCCAATACCATGTATAGTTAGTCTTAGACTTAACGGTTAGGATTACAGGCTACCGGCTACCTATTATTCCGTAGGTACCAAGATGAAATCCTGGTTCTGACATCTACCCTTTTAGTAAATAAACTTATCGGTAAATAAACTAATCTATTTTCCGTAAATATGTGGATAGCCAAGGTAGCCATGGCTTTAGCTTCCACTCCAACTTCCCAGTGACTGCGACAAGTGTGGGAGTTGGAGAGAGAAGTTAGAGATAGACTGCCTTAGCTTCTTTCTGTATTTTAGTTTAGACCTAGAAAATACTTAAAAAGGAACCATCAATTTCTACACTCCCCTTATTTTATAATCAATCTTTAATTTTAGCCCACACTTCTCCTTGCAGAAAATTAGCTTAGGGGAAGGCACAGGTTTGGTCATCATATCTGCTACCATCTCGCTATCTGGTCGATACTCTAAACTGATTATTTTGTTTTATAATTTCAATCTAAAAAAGCTAAGTCTAATGTCCATGTGTTTGGCTTTAGAATGATATTTAGGATTGGCAGTAATAGCGATTGCTGCCTGATTATCACAAAATATTTTCTGCACACCACTCTTAAGGTGACCAAGCTCACCAAGCAAAGACTTGACCCACATCAATTCTTTTACAGCAGAACAAGATGCCATATACTCAGCCTCCATGGTGGACTAAGCAATAACCTTTTGTTGTTTGCTACTCAAACAACAAGCCCCATCACGCACATATAATACATATCCAGAAGTACACCTCATCATCGGAGCATCACCATAACTGGCATCACTCCAAGTGGTGATGTCAATATTCTCCCCACCCAAATGCAACCATAGATCCCTAGTTCTTATCAAATATCTAAGAACTCTCTTAGCTGCCTCCCAATCCCTCTTAGTGGGAGCATTTAGACTTCTACTCAGCACTCATACAGCTGCAGCTAAATCTGGCCGGGTAGAATTCATAAAATAGGTTGGACTTCCCACTACTTGCCTGTAAGGAATATTGTGCATGAACTTCTGTTCTTCAGGAGATAATTTCTCGTCTAAGACTATGACTCCTTCTTCCTCACTCCCCTCACTTCGCTTTTTTACCTCCATTGGAGTTGTACAACTATTAGCTTTATCCATCTGAAATTTTCAAGCATGTTCCCTAATGCTTGTTTTTCAGTCAATCTTATAATCTTTCTTTTTCGGTCTCTTTCTACTTGAATTCCCAAAATATATTTTGCTTCCCCTATATCGTTCATTTTAAATCTCCCCTTAAGATCGATTTTTGAGTTTATTAATTTTTTCCATAGATTTACTTAAAACAAGCAAATCATAACCATAAATTGCAATAAATATAACACCTTCCTCATCTTCAAAAACATAGATTGAGTGATCTGAGCTGATCCGAAAATATCCCAGACCAGTAAGAAACTCAGTAAGCTTCCTATTCCACTGTCGAGGCTCCTGTTTCAAACCATAAAATGATTTAATCAGCCGGCATACCTTACTCTCCTCCCCTTCCTCCACAAATCCTTCGAGTTGTCGCATGAAGATCTCCTCTTCCAATTCTCCATGCAAAAAGGCTGTCTTGATGTTCATGTGGTGCACCTCCATGTTTTTGCTGCTGCCAGGCTGAGAAGTATGCGGACGGAGGGAAATTTGACGACCAGGGCAAAGGTTTCCTCGTAGTCAATTCCCTCGTTTTGTGTAAACCCCTTTGCCACTAATCGGGCCTTATAACGCTCAATTTTGTTATCTCGGTTTAGTTTTAATTTGAAAACCTTCTTACAACCTATTGGTTTTTGGTTAGGTAGATAATCCACCAGCTCCGAAGTATCGGCTCCCATAATTAAGGCCATCTCCTCATTGATGGCTGTCTTCCACCGGTTCTTTTTTGGGCAAGTCATCGCCTCTCCATAAGTCTGAGGTTCATCTTGATGAGATAGTTTTGTTACCTTGTTATTAACCTGTTTTTCCTGCAATCATTTGCAACTTCTCCTTCCCCCCTTAAAATTTGAGGCCTGAATAGATGGTTATCGTGGGTTCTTGCGAACAATCTTGGCTTCTCCCTTGTCCTTTAATTCCGAATCAGTTTCCACCACGTCTTCCGTTTCGGGTAGAGTTGTCACTAGAGTTTCGGGAGTCGAGTTCTTTCTGGTCTGATTTGTATCTGCAAGAATGTCATCTTATCTAAAACCTGGATAGTTAAGAAGTTCAAAGTCATCGGAATTTTCTGACTCAAATCTGATTTTTACTGACTTTGTATACTTGAAGGGATCCACTGACTTTCCTATATCCATAACTACTAGATGCTTTACTAAGATTATATCTTCCCATTTTAGATCATAAACTCTATATCCTTTAACATCCTCATCATATCCTAATAAGTATCCCAGTTTTCCTTTAGGATCTAGCTTCCAATTAGACCGATCTGTATCTAGACTGAATACTTGACTGCCGAAAACCTTTAAGTGAGATATGTCTGGTTTCTGACCAGTCCATCTCTCATAAGGTTTTTGATCTTTTATAGTTGAAGTAAAAACTCAATTTTTGAGGTAATTAGCACAGTTCATTGCTTCGTCTCAAAATCTTTTTCCTATCTTCTTGTCCGACAACATACTTCTAGCAACATCACTTAGTGTAATATTTAATCTTTCAGCTACCCCATTTTGTTCTGGGTTTTCTGGAACTGTCTTTTGGTGTTGGACTCCATCTTCCCTCAGAAAATCCTCAAACTGGTGAGAAGTATTCTCTCCACCATTGTTACTCCTGACTCTCTTGATTGGAGTTGCATGCAGTTTTTCGCTCCATGCTTTATATTGTCTAAAACAATCCTGAGCTTCTGACTTGTTTTTCAAAAAATACACCCTACAATACCGAGACCAATCAACAGTGATAGTCATCATAAATCTCTTCCCCCCCGGTAAGGGCACTTTAGCCGGTCCCCAAATATCTGTGTGTTCTAAATCTATAATTTTTTCTCCCTTATAAGTGGCTGTTTTGGGAAAGGTTAATCTGTGTGCTTTACCTTGAGCACATCCACTACAATCACTTATATTATCACTCTAACTGAACTGAATCCCTTCCACCACTCCCATCTTTTTCATCTCTCTTAACTTATCTAGATTCACATGCCCAAGCCTCTTATGCCACATCATAATATCATGAACACCAGCATAATTAAGTTTCTTTGTTTCTTTACTTAAAATCAGCCTAAACATCCCTTGGATGCCTTTCTCAGCAATAAAATAGACATCCTCCTAAAAACTAGAAGTAAAGACTCCTTCCCTAGTGCTAGTAATAAAACCCTTATCATCTAATACAAATTAAAAGATGAGGTTTTTGTTCAGCTCCGGAATAAACAATACATCAAAGAATGTTTCGATGGATATCTTTCCTTCTACTAACACTTTCAGATCTACTGATCCTACAAGTGTAGTAGTGACTATCCTCCCATCCCCGTACTCTATCTCCACGGTGGGAATCTTTCTTATCTTGGTGAACAGGTGCTTATCCTTACACATGTCCATGGAGGCACTTGAATCTATAATCCAGCCTGCTTCACCTTTCAATCCATCGTAAGTACATTTATGCCTTCCTGGAATTACGACCTCGTTTTTCGCCTCCAACTCCTCATCAAATAGGAGCTCATCGTCCTCGTCATCGCATTCCGCCTCATGTACCTGTGTCACAAGGGCCTTTTTGTTTCCTCTCGGGGTTCCACCGGTCTGCCCCTCCTTTAACCGAAGCTCGGTTAGCTTAGTGCACTCTGCCATATAGTGCCCCGGTTTCTTATAAAAATGACATAAACCTTTGGGAGTCCTTGGTCCGAACTCGTCCGTCTGATTTTTCTACTCTCTCCCCCCATAGTTTCCGACTGGTTTTCATGAATCCTTGTTCCTCCAATCGGTCGCAGCTGCCGAGGCTTGCCCACACTTCCCTCCCCTTTGGATCGCAATCGTATTCTCCCGAACAAGAATCATCTCTACCACTGAGTTCCATATCCACCTTGAGTCCGGCAAGTCCTGCACACAGTTGACTATGTTCTCGAACTCATCGGGTAACTTCATCTGTAAACAGTTAACCTTTTCTTTTTCATTAAAATCTTTTCCAGCACACTCTAGCTCGATAAAAAGTGTAGCAAGCTCATTGCAGAAATCCAACACCCTTTGATTACATACTCCTTAATTTTCTCACCAGCCAACTGTTGTTGCTGAATCGTACCACTTTGGTAAACTCAATGAGAGCCATCTAAAGATCGGATGCCCTTTCTACTTGCAAATGAGGACATGCAAGCCCTTGAGTAAGATGGTGGAGGATGAAGTGCTTTGCCGCCATATTGTTGAAGTCCCAGGTATCAGTATCATTCTCCTCGTTCCTCGGAATAGGTGACATGAATGTTAAACTAGTTGTTATTGGTGAGGTCGTCTCCTTCTCCGTTGCTTTCTCCACCACCTTATTCTTTTGTCTCCTCCGTTGAAGATGGATCTGTTTTCCTAGTTAATCTGCTTCCTCCAAACCCTTGAGAAACTCCAAGACTTGATGGACGCCCCACTCGTCCACTTACTATCCCCCAAAACCTTTTCTAGCATAGAGCTCCTATCGTCATACTTTCCTAGTATATAAAGCTTGTTCTATTAAAGATGGGTATCTTAGAGGGTGGGCCCATACCGTGAAACTCTGAGACCTCCATAAGTCCTCAGAGTGGACATCTTCTTAGAAGCCTCTAGGATAACGCTGACCCCTTTGTGTTTCAGTAAGAATAACTGCCACCGTGGCAAACAAAAACACTCACCACCTTCACCTCTGTAAAGGCAAGACTCCTTTGAGTGTATAGCAAAAAGAATCTCTGAATTTGCTCATTTGAGCAGTAAGTTATGGAGGGTCAAAGTTTACCTTTTGTACAAAAGCTCTCTGGGAGAGAGGGTCCTATCTACCAATTTTTTCTCAGTCCTATCTCTCTCACAAACTCTATCTACCGATGTACGTACCAATCATAATACTCTTCCGTACACAAAAGTACAGGTGCAGGTGTACTTTCTGTACGAATAGTGTACAACATGGCCTAAATGTCGACACGTGGTATATCCGGATTCGCTCCCTTAATCCCTAGAGATGCCGCGATCCAATGTCTTTTTGCCACGTGTCGTCCGATGTGGCGATGACCACAAACCACCGTTATCCTCTTCCGCAATCTCGGCATTCATTCCGGCTGTCTGATTAAATGCATAATTAATCGTAGTCGTAATAAATACCTGCATGGTATTCGTTTCGCTATTGAAACAAATGCGCGGTATTCGTTTCATATCCATACCGAAATCCGCACTTTTACATAACTGGATCTATGTATCCCCTAAACAGTTGAAGTTAAATGAAATATGCCACGTAATTATATTTAAATAAATATCAAACCCAATACCATGTATCATTAGTCTTAGACTTAACAGTTAGGATTACCGGCTACCGGCTACCTATTATTCCGTAGGTACCAGGATCAAATCCTGGATCTGACATCTACCCTTTTAGTAAATAAACTTATCGGTAAATAAACTAATCTATTTCCCGTAAATCTCTGGATAGCCAAGGCAGCCATGACTCTAGCTTCCACTCCAACTTCCCAGTGACTGCGACTATTGTGGAAGTTGGAGAGAGAAGTTAGAGATAGATTGCCTCGGCTTCTTTCTGTATTTTAATTTAGACCTAGAAAATACTTAAAAGGAACAATCAATTTCTACAGATAAGGAGATAGAGCCATGGCTGCCTAGGTCCTCTAAAGAAGACAAGGGGTAAAGCAGGTAGATTTACCAAAAAGTTACTTGACAGACCCAGGAATGTATTCAGATACCTAGCGTCCGTCAAATCACCCGTAGCTGTTAACTTTGTCCGTTAAGTCTAGGACTAATGCTGATACATATAGGGTGTGATGTTTATTTAAACAGTTACATGTAGAGATTTCCATTTAACTAGGTTAACGGGATATAGAACATAAAATTAGTTGTACTTTAAGTAAAGGACGAAACAAATAGTACGGACATATGTTTTGACGGTCCAGATAAAAAAAGGTCATTTTGAATCGACGGCCGTGGTGCGAGCCGAGATTCTTGAATGGCCGCCTTGGTGTTTTCTGGCGCCGCCACTACGGATGACACTTGGAAATGAGCTGGAGGATTGCACGATCTTCAAGACGGGAGACGTTAAGTCCCGATGTGAAAAGTGTCAAATTATGGCGATGCCGTATAAGAACCGTACAAAAAGTACTCCGGCACCTATACTTTCTTGTACGGTACAGTTATATGATTCGTTTATACCCCAATACTAGGGGGCTGAGAGAAGGGTTTTAGGACTTAGAATATTTTGGTAGGTAGCCACCTCTCTTCAAAAGAGCATTTGTATAAAAAGGCAAACTTTGGCTAGCTATAACTATCAACTCAGTTAACCATTTCCACTGATTTTTTTTGCTACAAACTCAAGGGAGTCCAAGCTACACAAGGGTGTAGTTGGTGAGAGTGTTTGCCTGCTAAGGTGACTGCATTTCTAAGAGAAAGTCGAAGTGGGGAAAGTTATCCAAAACTCATATTCCAACTTTGCATTTTGTGGTGAAAATGAGCACACATAAAGTCTTATTTCACAGAGGTGAAGCTGTAACTGGGTTTTGATTGTTAAGGGGTCAATCATTGGGGTTTATATATACTTTGAGTTGGCACTATCTAGATTAGCTTCTTTGGACCGGCGAATTCTGTGTGGCAATAGAGCCCATAGAATTTCCGTAGCCAAAAGCTAAGATTTAGAACCTGGTCCACCACAAAATAGAAGACGTACACATGAAGAATCAGAGGGAAGCGTGTAGAAATTGATGGTTCTTTTTTAAGTATTTTCTAGGTCTAAATAGAAAGAAGCAGAGGCAGTCTATCTCTAACTTCTCTCTCCAACTCCCACACTTGTCGTAGTCACTGAGAAATTGGAGAGGAAGCTAGAGCCATGGCTACCCAGGCTATCCAGAGGTTTACAGGAAATGAATTAGTTGATTTATTTAATGGTAGTTTATTTACTAAAAGAGTAGGTGATGGATCCATGATTTAATCTTAGTACCTGTCGGCCGGCAGACAGGCGGCCGACGGTAACTTTTCCATTAGGTCTAGAACTAATGGTACGTTATATGTGGTTTGATAATTATTTAAACGTTACCATGTTGGATATTTCATTTAACGGAAACTGCTTGCGGAATACATAGGTTCAGTTAGGAAGAAGTACGGATTACGGTATGGATATGAAATAAGTATCGCGCATTTGTTTCGATAGCGAAACGAATACGGCGCAGGTATTTATTACGGCTACGATTGAATGTGCATTTAATCGAACGGCTGGAATGTATGCCGAGATCGAGGAAGAGGATTTCAACGGTTTATGGTCATCACCACATCGGATGACACGTGGCAGAATAATATTGGATCGCGACATCTCCGAGGATTAAGGGAGCAAATCCGGATATACCACGTGTTGACATATAGGCATGTCGTACATTGTTCGTACAAAAAGTACACCGGCAGCTGTATTTTTGTGTACAGTAGTGAAATCTGATTGGCTTCGTTCATCACTAGATAGAGTCTGTGAGAGAGATAAGACTTAGAAAAAAATATTAGATAGGACACTCTCTCTTAGAGAGTTTCCGTACAAAAGGTCAACTTTGACCCTCCATAACTTACTACTCAGGGGAGCAAATTTAGAGATTCTTTTTGCTATCGGCTCAAGGGAGTCTTCCCTTCACAAGGGTGAACTTGGTCGAAGTTTTTGTTTGCCAAGGTGGCAGTAATTCTTGCTGAAACACAAAGGGGTCAGGGTTATCCTAGAGGCTTCTTGAAAGCTGTCCACTTTGAGGACTTATGGAGGTCTCAGAGTTTCAGGTTATGGGCCCACCCTCTACGTACCCATCTTTAATGGAACTAGCTTCATATACTAGGAAAGTATGATGACAGGAGCTCTATGCGAGAAAAGGTTTTGGGGGATAGTGAATCTACGAGTGGGGCGTCCATCAAGTCTTGGAATCCCTCCAGGGTTTGGAGGAAGCAGGTTCAAAAAGAAAGCAGATCCATCTTCAATGGAGGAGACAAAGGAAGGAGAGGTGGGGGACAAAGGAACGGAGAAGGAGACGACCACACCAATAGCAACTAGTTGAGCATTCATGTCACCTATTCCGAGGAGCGAGGAGAATGATACTGATACTTGGGACTTGAACAATATGGCGGAAAAATACTTCATCCTCCTCCAACTTACTCAAAGGCTTGCATGTCCTCATTTGCAAATAGAAAGGGCATCCGATCTTTGGATGGCTCTCATAGAGATGTACCGAAAGTGGTACGATTCAGCAACAACAGTTGGCTGATGAGAAAGTTAAGGAGTATGTATACAAAGGGGGGAAGATGTTGGATTTTTGCAATGAGCTTGCTACACTCTTCATGGAGCTAGAGAGTGCGGGAAAAGTTTTTAGTGAAAAAGAAAAGGTTAACTGTTTACTAATGAAGTTACCCAATGAGTTCGAGAACATAGTTAACCGTGTGCAGGACTTGCCGGACTCAAGGTGGATATGGAACTCGGTTGTAGGGATGATTCTTGTTCGGGAGAATACGATTCAGATCCGAAGGGGAGGAAAGAGTTGGCAAGCCCTGGCAGCTGCAACCGATTGGAGGAAGAAGGATTCTCGGAAACTATGGAGGGAGGGAGCAAAAAAATCAGACCGAAGAGTTCGGACCAAGGGCTCCCGAAGGTTTATGTCCTTTTTATAAGAAAACGGGGCACTATATGGCAGAGTGCACTAAGTTTACCAAGCTTTGGTTAAAGGAGGGGCAGACCGGTAGAACCCTTAGAGGAATGAAAAACGCCCTTGTAACACAGGTACATAAGGCGGAATCCGAGGACGAGGACGATGAGCTCTTATTGGATGAGGAGTTGGAGGCGAAAAACATGGTCGAAATTCCACGAAGGCAGAAATGTGCTTACAGTGGATTGAAAGGTGAAGCAGGTTGGATTATAGATTCAGGTGCCTCCATGCACATGTGTAACGATAGGAACCAATTCACTAAGATAAGAAAGATTCCTTTCGTAGAGATAGAGTAAGGGGATGGGAGGATAGTCACCACTACTGTTATAGGATCGGTAGATGTGAAAGTGTTAGTAGATGGAAAGACATCCATACTAACATTCTCCGATGTATTGTTTATTCCGCAGCTGAACAAAAACCTCATCTCTACATCCGTATTAGAGGATAAAGGTTATTTTACTAGCACTAGGGAAGGAGTCTTTACTGCTAGTTTTGAGGAGGATGCCTATTTCATTGCTGAGAAAGGTAGCCAAGGGATGTTCAGGTTGGTTTTAAGTAATGAAAGAAATAAGCTTTATTATGCTGGTGTTCATGATATTATGATGTGGCATAAGAGGCTTGGGCATGTGAATCTAGATAAATTAAGAGAGATGAAAAAGATGGGAGTAGTGGAAGGGATTCAGTTCCGTGAAAGTGATAATATAAGTGATTGTAGTGGATGTGCTCAAGGTAAAGCACACAGATTACCCTTTCCTAAAACAACCACCTATAAGGGAGTAAAAATTATAGATCTAATACACACAGATATTTGGGGACCGGCTAAAGTGCCCTTACCGGGGGGGGAAGAGATTTATGATGACATTCACTAATGATTGGTCTCGGTATTCGCGGGTGTATTTTTTGAAAAACAAGTGAGAAGCTCAGGATTGTTTTAGACAATATAAAGCATGGAGCTAAAAACTCCATGAAACTCCAATCAAGAGAGTAAGGAGTGACAATGGTGGAGATATACCTCTAACCAGTTTGAGGATTTTCTGAGGGAAGGAGTCCAACACCAAAAGACAATTCCAGAAAACCAAGAACAGAATGGGGTAGCTCAAAGGTTAAATGGAACACTAAGTGATAGTGCTATAAGTATGTTGTCAGATAAGAAGATAGGAAAAAGGTTTTGGGTAGAAGCAATGAACTGTGCTAATTACCTCAAAAATTGAGTTTTTACTTCAGCTATAAAAGATCAAACACCTTATAAGAGGTCGACAGGCCGGAAACAAGACATATCTCACTTAAAGGTTTTCGGCAGTCAAGTATTCAGTCTAGATACTGATCGGTCTCATTCGAAGCTACACCCTAAAGGAAAACCGGGATACTTATTAGGATATGATGAGGATGTTATAGGATATAGATTTTATGATCCAAAAAGGGAAGATATAATCTTAGTAAAGCATCTATTAGTTATGGATGAAGGAAAGACCGTGGATCCCTTCAAATATACAAAGTCAGTAAAAATCAAATTTGAGTCAGAAAATTTCGATGACTTTGAGCTTCCTAACTATCAAGGTTTTAGAGAAGATGACATTTTTGCAGGTACAAATCAGACCGAAAAGGACTCCACTGTGGAAACTCCAGCGAGAACTCTACCCGAAGCGGAAGACGTGGTGGAAATTGATTCAGAATCAAGGGATAAGGGAGAAGTTGAGATTGTTCGAAAGAATCCACAAGAACCATCTATTCCGGCCTCAGATTTTGGGGGAGGAAGGAGAAGTAGCAAAAGATTGGAAGAAAAACAAGTTAATAACAAGGTAACAAAACTATCTCATCAAGATGAACCTCAAACTTATTGAGAGGCGATGACTTGTCCATAAAGAAACCGGTGGAAGACAGCCATCAAGGAGGAGATGGCCTCAATTATGGCAGCCGATACTTGGGAGATGGTGGATTGTCCACCTAACCAAACACAAATCGGTAAAAAGTGGGTTTTCAAATTAAAATTGAACCCATATAACACAATGGAGCGCTACAAGGCCGGATCAGTGGCAAAGGGATTTACACAAAAGGAGGGAATTGACTACGAGGAAACCTTTGCCCCGGTTGTTAGATTTCCCTCCGTCCGCATACTTTTCAGTCTGGCAACAGCGGAAGACATGGAAGTGCACAAGATGGACATCAAGACAGCCTTCTTGCATGGAGAATTAGAAGAGGAGATCTTCAAGCGACAACCCGAAGGGTTTGTGGAGAAAGGAGAGGAGAGTAAGGTATGCCGGCTAATTAAATCTCTTTATGGTTTGGAACAGGCGCCTCGACAGTGGAATAAAAAGCTTGATGAGTTTCTTACCGGTCTGGAATATATCCGGATCAGCTCAGATCACACAATCTATGTTTTTGAAGATGAGGAAGGTGTTATATTTATTACAATTTATGTTGATGACTTGCTTATTTTAAGTAAATCAATGGAAAAAATTAATAAACTCAAAACTCATCTTAAGGGAAGATTTGAAATGAAGGATATGGGGAAGCAAAATATATTTTGGGAATTCAAGTAGAAAGAGACCGAAAAAAAAAGATTATAAGATTGACTCAAAAGAAAGCAATAGGGAACATGCTTGAAAAATTTCAGATGGATAAAGTTAATTGTTGTACAACTCCAATGGAGTTAAAGAAGGGAAGTGAGGGGAGTGAGGAAGAAGGAGTCATAATCTTAGATAAAGAATTATCTCATGAAGAACAGAAGTTCATGCAGACTATTCCTTACAAGCAAGTAGTGGGAAGTCTAATCTATTTTATGAATTGTACCCGATCAGATTTAGCTGCAGCTCTAGGAGAGCTGAGTAGAAGTCTAAATGCTCCCACTAAGAGCGATAGGGAGGCAGCTAAGAGAGTCCTTAGATATTTGATAGGAATTAGGGATCTATGGTTCCATTTGGGTGGGGAGAATATTGACATCGCTACTTGGAGTGATGCCTGTTATGGTGATGCTCCTATGAGGAGATGTACTTCTAGATATGTATTATATGTGGGTGATGGGGCTTGCTGTTGGAGTAGCAAACAGGAAAAGGTTATTGCCTAGTCCACCATGGAGGCTGAGTATATGGCATCTCGCTCTGCTGTAAAAGAATTGATGTGGGTCAAGTCTTTGCTTGGTGAGCTTGGTCACCATAAGAGTGGTGTGCAGAAAATTTATTATGATAATCAGGCAGCAATCGCTATTTCTACAAATCCTAAACATCATTTTAAAGCCAAACACATGGACATTAGACTCAGCCTTGTTACAGAGAAAGTAGAAAACAAAATAATCAGTTTAGAGTATCGACCAGATAGCGAGATGGTAACAGATATGATGACCAAACCTGTGCCTACCCCTAAGCTAATTTTATGCAGAGATAAAGTGTGGTCTAAAATTAAAAATTGACTAGAAAATAAGGGGAGTGTAGAAATTGATGGTCCTTTTTAAGTATTTTCTAGGTCTAAATAGAAATATAGAAAGAAGCTGAGGTAGTCTATCTTTAACTTCTCTCTCCAACCCCCACACTTGTCGGAGTCACTGACAAGTTGGAGAGGAAGCTAGAGCCATGGCTACCTAGTCTATCCTGAGGTTTATGTGAAAAAGATTAGTTGAATTATTAGTGGTAGTTTGGTAGTTTATTTACTAAATGAAATAGAGATGCAACCAGGATTTGATCCTGGAACCTGCTGGACGTCAGGCAGCCAGTAGCCGGTAACCTTATGCCTTAGGTGTAAAACTAATGATACATGCTATAGGGTTTGATATTTATTTAAACATTACCACGTAGGATATTTCATTTAACGGAACTTCATATAGAATACATAGAGTCAGTTATGTAGAAGTACGGATTACGGTACGGATAATAAAGAAGTACTGCGCATTTGTTTCTTTAAACAAAACAAATACAGCGCAAGTATCTATGACGGCTCCGATTGAAATCTGGATTTAATCGGACGGCCGAGAAGAAAGCCGAGATCGCCGAAGGGAATCTTGGCAGTTTGTGGTCATCGCCACATCGGATGACACGTGGCGAAATTGCGTTGGATCACGACATCTCCGGGCATTACGGGACCGAATCGGGATATGATATGTGTCGACTTTTAGGCCATGTCGTACAATATCCGTATAGAAAGTACACCGGCAGCTGTACTTTTGTGTTCAAAATTGTAATATGATTGGCTCTACACGTCAGTAGATAGAGTCTGTGAGAGAGATAGGACTTAGAAAAAATTGGTAGATAGGACCCTCTCTCCTAGAGAGCTTTAGTACAAAAGCTCAACTTTGACCCTCCATAACTTACTACTCAAGGCAGCAAATTCAGAGATATTTTTGCTATCGACTCAAAGGAGTCTTCCCTTCACAGTAGTGAAGGTGGTTAGAGTTTTTATTTGCGAAGGTGGCAGTTATTCTTGTTGAAACACAAAGGGGTCAGGGTTATCCTAGAGGCATCTTGGAAGCTGTCCACTCTGATGAATTATGGATGTTTCAGAGTTTCAGTCTTTCCCCCGAAGCTCCTGGAAGGTGTACCTCCAAAGCGTGACGTAGACTACAAGATAGAGCTTGTCCTGGAGCGTTGCCTCCGACTAATCGGATGTATAAAATGAGTTACACCGAAATCGACGAAATAAAAAAACAACTTGCGGAGTTTGTCGAAGCGGGAGCAATCGAACCAGGCAAGTTAATGTATGGAGCCCGCGTCCTCTTCGTGAATAAGAAAGATGGAGGGTTACGTATGTGTGTGGACTACCGAGCACTAAACAAGTAGACAGTTAAAAACGCGTATCCTCTACTAAGGATAGATGAATTGTTGGATCCGCTAAGAGGTGCTAGGTATTTTTCGAAGATAGACTTGCGAAGCGGATATAGAAATTAATGGATATTTTTAGTATTTTCTAGATCTAAATACAAAAAAAGAAGCCGAGGTAGTCTGCCTCTAACTTCTCTCTTTAGCTCCCACACTTGTGGTTGTCAGTGAAGGTTAAAGAAGGGACTAAAGCCATGGCTGCCTATGC
Organism: Zygnema cylindricum; assembly: GCA_037447655.1. Taxonomy (NCBI): domain Eukaryota; kingdom Viridiplantae; phylum Streptophyta; class Zygnematophyceae; order Zygnematales; family Zygnemataceae; genus Zygnema; species Zygnema cylindricum. The sequence continues at coordinate 44,059 of JBBHKE010001271.1, read as the reverse complement.
TGATTAGAGACAGAGTTACGGGAGTTAGTATTTGGTAGATTTAACAAAATAGAAATTGACAAATCTAGGGTTTCAACCTGGTACCTGTCATCCAACGGTAGCCGGTAGCCTTAGCCAATTAGTCTATGATCAAGATTGGAGATATTAGGTTTGATAGGTATTTAAATGAGAACACGTAGGCTATTTCATTTAACGAGATCTTTAGACATAAAAACAGTTTGTAATGTACGGCGTACAAAACATCCGAAACGGATATTGCGTATTTCGTTTCGAAAGCGAAACAAATATTGCGCAAGTATTTATGACGGCCATGATTGTAACCCTGCTTAATCAGATGGCCACGAAGCATGCCGAGTTCGCGGAATATTTTTTCAGCAATTTGCGGTCGACGTCACATCAATCGTCGCGTGGCATAATCACATTGGATTATGGCATCTCTAGGGATTCTATGAACGAATCTAAAAATAACATGTGTCGACTTGTTGGCCATGTCGTACAATGGTTGTACATAAAGTACATCGGGACCTGTACCTTTATGTACGATACACTATTATGATTGATGCCGTATTTCACTAGATAGATTTTTAGAGAGAGATAGGACTTAGAAAAATTTAATAGATTGGACCCTCTCTTCCAAGGAGCTTCTCTACAAAAGGTCAACTTTGACCCTTCATTACTTACTGCTCAAGGGAGCAAATTCATAAATTCTTTTTGCTATAGACTTAGGGGAGTCTTATCTTAACAGGGGTGAAGTTAGTCGTAGTTTTTATATATCAGGGTGGCAATTATTATTGTGGAAACATAAAGGGATCAAGATTATCCTAGGGGTAATCGAGTGAACTGCCTACTCTGAGGGCCAAAGGAGGCCTTAGAGTTTCACGTTATGGGCCCACCCTCTAGGGTACCCATATTTAATAGAGCAGGCTTCTTATATTGGGAAAGTATGATGACAGGGGCTCTATGCGAAAAGAGGTTTTGGGTGATAGAAAGCGGACGAGTGAGGCGTCCATCCAGTTCAAACATTCCTTCAGGGTTTGGGGGAAGCAAATTTACTAGAAAAGCATATCCAGCTCCACCGGAGGATTCGGAGGACGGGGAGATCATTGTTATGGAAAAATGGAAAGACAAAGAGACAGTTACATCGATTGCAACACCTATCGCAACCGGTTTATCGTTCATGTCATTTATTTGGAGGAATGAGGAGAATGATGTTGATACTTGGGACTACAACAATATATCCACAAAACACTTCATTCTCCGTCATCTTACTCAAGGACTTGCATCGTCTCATTTTTAGGTGGAAAGGGCATCATATCTGTGGATTGCCCTCATAGAGATGTATCGGAGTGGTACTATTCAGCAGCAGCAATTGGTTGATCAAAAGATAGATGCATATGTATACAAAGGAGGGAAAATGCTAGAGTTTTGTAATGAGCTTGCCACCCTTTTCATAGAACAAGAGAGTGCTGGTGAAGTAGAAAGAGAAAAGAAGAAGGTAAACTGTCTATTGATGAAGTTACCCGATAACTATAAAAACATAGTCAACCATGTGCAAGATTTCCCGGATTCCAGGTGGATCTGGAATTCTGTGGTAGGGATGATTTTCGTCCGAGAGAATACAATTGAGATCCGAAGGGGAGGGAAGAGTGGACAAGCTTTAGCAACAAGAACTGATTGGAGGAGCAAGGATCCCAAAAAATAAGCAGGAAACTATGAAGGAAGAGGACAAAAAACTCAGTCCGATGAATCTAGACCGAGGGTCTCCAAAAGGGTGTGTCACTTTTGCAAGAAACCATAACACTATATGGCAGAGTGTACTAAGCTAACCGAGCTTCGGTTAAAGTAGGGGCAGACCAGTGGGTCCACGAGAGGAAAAAAAAAGGCCCTTGTGACACACGTACATGAGGCGGAATCTGAGGACGAGGACGATGAGCTCTTATTGGATGAGGAGTTGGAGGCGCAAAACGAGGTCGAAATTCCACGAAAGCAAAAATGTGCTTTCGGTGGATTGAAAGGTGAAGCAGGTTGGATTGTAGATTCAGGTGCCTCCATGCACATGTGTAAGGATAAACACATGTTCACTAAGATAAAGAAGATTCCCACCGTAGAGATAGAGTATCGGGAGGGGAGGATAGTCACTACTACTCTTGTAGGGTCGGTAGATCTGAAAGTGTTAGTACAAGGAAAGACATCCATAGTTACATTCTCTGATGTATTGTTTATTCCGAAGCTGAACAAAAACCTCATCTCTACATCTGTATTAGATGACAAGGGTTTTGATAGTAGCATTAGGCAATGAGTCTTTACTGCTAGTTTGAAGAGGAAGTTTATTTCACTGTTGAAAAAGGCAGCCAAGGGATGTTTAGGCTGAAATTAAGCAATGAAAAAAAGAAACTATATTATGCTGGTGTTCATGATATAATGTTGTGGCATAAGAGGCTTGGGCATTTGAATCTAAATAAGTTAAGAGAGATGAAAAAGATGGGAGTAGTGGAAGGGATTCAATTCATTAAGAGTGAGAATCTAAGTGATTGTAGTGGATATGCTCAAGGTAAAGCACACAGGTTAACCTTCCCAAAAATTGCCACCTATAAGGGAGAAAAGATCCTAGATTTAGTACACACAGATATTTGGGGACCGGCCAAAGTGCCCTTAAAACTCTGAGACCTCCATAGGTCCTCAGAAATGATAGCTTGCAAGAAGCCTCTAGGATAACCCTTACCCCTTTGTGTTACAACAATAATAACTACCACCCTAGCAGACAAAAACTTTGACCACCTTCACCCTCTGTGAAGGCAAGACTCCCTTGAGTCGATAGTAAAAATAATCTGTGAATTTGCTCCCTTGAGCAGTAAGTTATGGAGGGTCAAAGTTGACCTTTTGTACAGAAGCTCTTTGGGAGAGAGGGTCCTATCTACTAATTTTCTCTAAGTCCTATCTCTCTCACTGACTTTATCTATTGATGTACGAAGCCAATCAGATTTCACTTCCGTACACAAAAGTACAGCTGCCGATGTACTTTGTGTACGAACAGTGTACGACATGCCTAAATGTCGACACATGGTATATCCGGATTTGCTCCCTTAATCCTCGAAGATGCCGCGATCCAATATTATTCTGCCACGTGTCATCCGATGTGGTGATGACATTAAATCGCCGATATCCTCTTCCGCGATCTCGGCATTCATTTCGACCGTCCGATTAAATACACATTTAATTGTAGCCGTAATAAATACCTGCGCGGTATTTGTTTCGCTATCGAAACAAATGCGCTATAGTTATTTCATATCCGTACCGTAATCCGTACTTCATCCTAACTGAACTTATGTATTCCGTAAGCAGTTTCCTTTAAATGAAATATCCTACATGGTAACGTTTAAATAATTATCAAACCACATATTACGTACCATTAGTTCTAGACCTAACAGATAACGTTACCTTCAGCCAACTGTCTGCTGGCCGACACGTACTAGGATCAAATCATGGATCCATCACCAATTCTTTTAGTAAATAAACTACCAATAAATAAATCAACTAATTCATTTCCCGTAAACCTCTAGATAGCCTAGGTAGCCATGGCTCTAGCTTCCTCTCCAATTTCTCAGTGACTACGACAAGTGTGGGAGTTAGAGAGAGAAGTTAGAGATAGACTGCCTCGGCTTCTTTCTATTTAGACCTAGAAAATACTTAAAAGAGAACCATCAATTTCTAAACTCCCCTTATTTTCTAGTCAATCTTTAATTTTAGACCACACTTCTCCCTACAGAAAATTAGCTCAGGGGAAGGCACAGGTTTGGTCATCATATCTGCTACCATCTCGCTATCTGATCGGTACTCTAAACTGATTATTTTGTTTTCAACTTTCTCTCTAACAAAGCTGAGTCTAATGTCTATGTGTTTGGCTTTAAAATGATGTTTAGGATTGGAAAAAATAGCGATTGCTGCCTGATTATCACAATAAATTTTCTGCACACCACTCTTAAGGTGACCAAGCTCACCAAGCAAAGACTTGACCCACATCAATTCTTTTACAGCAGAGCAAAGGGCCATATACTCAGCCTCCATGGTGGACTGAGCAATAACCCTTTGCTGTTTTCTGTAGAAATTAATGGTCCATTTTAAGTATTTTCTAGGTCTAAATAGAAAGAAGCCGTGGCATTCTACCTCTAACTTCTTTCTTTAACTCTCAAACTTGTCCCAGTCACTGAGAAATTGGAGAGGGAGCTAAAGCCATGGCTACCTAGGCTATCCAGAGGTTTACGGGAAATTTATATTAGTTTGGGGTTTATTTACTAAAAGGTATGTGTCGGCCACAGGATTTGATCTTGGTACGTATTGGCCGGCATACAGTAGTTAGCCGGTAGCCTTAGCTGTTAAGTCTAGAACTAATGATACGTAGTGTATGGTTTGATATTTATTTATACAGAAATACATAGGATAAATCATAGGAGTATGTATCCAAAGGGAGAGGGATGTTGGATTTTTGCATTGAGCTTGCAACACTCTTCATGGAGCTAGAGAGTGCGGGAAAAGATTTTAGTGAAAAAGAAAAGGTTAACTGTTTACTGATGAAGTTACCCGATGAGTTCGAAAACATAGTCAACCGTGTGCAGGACTTGCCGGACTCAAGGTGGATATGGAACTCAGTGGTAGGGATGATTCTCGTTCGGGAGAATACGATTGAGATCCGAAGGGGAGGAAAGAGTGGCCAAGCCTTGGCAACTGCGACCGATTGGAGGAACAAGGATTCCCGGAAACCGGTCGGAAACTATGGGGGGAGGGAGCAGAAAAATCAGACCGACGAGTTTGGACCAAGGGCTCCCAAAGGTTTATGTCATTTTTGTAAGAAACCTGGGCACTATATGGCAGAGTGCACTAAGCTAACCGAGCTTCGGTTAAAGGAGGGGCAGACCGGTGGTACCCCGAGAGGAAAGAAAAAGGCCCTTGTGACACAGGTACATGAGGCGGAATCCGAGGACGAGGACGATGAGCTCCTTTTGGATGAGGAGTTGGAGGCGAAAAACGAGGTCGAAATTCCACGAAGGCAGAAATGTGCTTACGGTGGATTGAAAGGTGAAGCAGGCTGGATTGTAGATTCAAGTGCCTCCATGCGCATGTGTAAGGATAGGCACCTGTTCACTAAGATAAGAAATATTCCCACCGTAGAGATAGAGTACGGGGATGGGAGGATAGTCACCACTACTCTTATAGGATCGGTAGATTTGAAAGTGTTAGTAGATGGAAAGACATCCATAGTAACATTCGCCGATGTATTGTTTATTCCGGAGCTGAACAAAAACCTCATCTCTACATCCATATTAGATGATAAAGGTTATTTTACTAGCATTAGGGAAGGAGTCTTTACTGCCAGTTTTGAGGAGGATGTCTATTTCATTGCTGAGAAAGGTAGCCATGGGATGTTTAGGCTAGTTTTATGTAATGAAAAGAAGAAACTTCATTATGCTGGTGTTCATGATATTATGATGTGGCATAAGAGGCTTGGGCATGTGAATCTAGACAAGTTAAGAGAGATGAAAAAGATGGGAGTGGTGGAAGGGATTAAGTTCAGTGAGAATGATAATATAAGTGATTGTAGTGGATGTGCTCAAGGTAAAACACACAGATTACCCTTTCCTAAAAGAGCAACCTATAAGGGAGAAAAAATTGAGGATCTAGTACACACAGATATTTGGGGACCGGCTAAAGTGCCCTCACCGGGGGGGAAGAGATTTATAATGACTATCACTGATGATTAGTCTCGGTGTTCCCGAGTGTATTTTTTGAAAAACAAGTCCGAAGCTCAAGAATGTTTTAGACAATATAAAGCATGGAGCGAAAAACTCCATGAAACTCCAATCAAGTGAATACGGAGTGACAATAGTGGAGGGTATACTTCTAGCCAGTTTCAGGATTTTTTAAGGGAAGATGGGGTCCAACACCAAAAGACAGTTCCAAAAAACCCGGAACAAAATGGGGTAGCTGAAAGGTTAAATAGAACACTAAGTGATAGTGCTAGAAGTATGTTGTCGGATAAGAAGATAGGGAAAAGGTTTTGGGCAGAAGCAATAAACTGTGCTAATTACCTCAAAAATAGAGTTCTTACTTCAGCAGTAAAAGACCAAACACCTTATGAGAGATGGACCGGTCGGAAACCAAACATATCTCACTTGAAGGTTTTCGGCAGTTAAGTGTTCAGTCTAGATACAAATCGGTCTAAGTGGAAGCTAGATCCTAAAGGAAAACCGGGGTACTTGTTAGGATATGATGAGTATGTCAAAGGATACAGAGTTTATGATCTAATAAGGGAAGATATAATCTTAGTAAAGCATCTAGTAGTTATAGATAAAGGAAAGTCTGTGGATCCCTTCAATTACACAAAGTCAATTAAATTCAGATTTGAGTCAAAAAATTCCGATGACTTTGAGCTTCCTAACTATCTAGGTTTCAAAGAAGATGACATTCTTGCAGGTATAAATCAGACCGAAAAGGACTTGGGCGTGGAAAATCAAGTAACAACTCTACCGGAAGCGGAAGACGTAATGGTAAATTATACGGAATCAAGGGACACGTATGAAGCCGAGATTGTTCGAAAGAACCCACGGCAACAATCTATTTCAGCCTTAGATTTTGAGGGGGGGAGGAAAAATAGCAAAAGGTTGCAAAAAAATCAGGCTAATAACAAGGTAACAAAACTATCTCATCCGGATGAACCTCAAACTTATGGAGAAGCGATGAATTGTCTAGAAAATAACCGGTGGAAGACAGCCGTTAATGAGGAGATGGCCTCAGTCATGGCAGCAGATACTTGGGAGCTAGTGGGTTGTCCACCTAATCAAAAACTAAACGGGTGTAAGTGGGTTTTCAAATTAAAACTGAACCTAGAAAACACCATTGAGCGCTTCAAGGCACGGTTAGTGGCCAAAGGATTTACACAAAAAGAGGGAATTGACTACGAGGAAACCTTTGCGTTGATCGTATGATTTCCTTCCGTCCACACACTTCTCAGTCTGGCAGCAGTGGAAGACATTGAAGTGCACCAGATGGACATCAAAACATCCTTTTTGCATAGAGAATTGGAACAGGAGTTCTTCAAGCAACAACCTGAGATTTGTGGAGCAAGGGGAAGAGAGTAAGGTATGCCGGCTGATTAAATCTCTTTATGGATTGAAACATGCGCCTTGACAGTGGAAGAAGAAGCTTGATGTATTTCTTACTGGTCTGGGATACATCCGGATCAGCTCAGATCACTCAATCTATGTTTTCGAAGATGAGGAAGGCGTTATTTTTATTGTAATTTATGTTGATGATTTGCTTGTTCTAAGTAAATCAATGAAGAAAATTAATAAACTGAAAACGGATCTTAAGGGGAGATTTGAGATGAAGGATATGGGAGAGGCAAGATATATCTTGGGAATTGAAGTAGAAAGAGAATGAGAAAGAAAGATTAAATGGCTAACTAAAAAATAAGCAATAGGGAACATATTGGAAAAGTTTCAGATGGATAAGGCTAATAGTTGTACAACTCCAATGGAGTTGAAAAAAGGGAGTGAGAGGAGTGTGGAAGGAGTTATAATCTTAGACGAGGAATTAGGTCCGGAAGAACAATAGTTCATGCAGAATATTCGTTATAGGCAAGTAGTGGGAAGCCTAATCTATTGTATGAATTGTACCCGTCCGAATTGGCTGCTGCTCTAGGAGTGCTGAGTAGAAGTCTAAATGCTCTCACTAAGAGGGATTGGGAGGGAGCTAAGAGAGTCCTTAGGTATTTCATAGTAACTAGGGATCTATGGCTGCATTTGGGTAGAGGGAATACTGAGATCACTACCTGGAGTGATGCGAGTTATGGTGATGCTTCGATGAGGAGATGTACTTCTGGATATCTATTGTATATGGGTGATGGAGCTTGTTGCCGGAGTAGAAAACAACAAAAGGTTATTTCTCAGTCCACCATAGAGGTTGAGTATATGGCCTCTTTCTCTGCTATAAAAGAATTGATGTGGGTCAAGTCTTTGCTTGGTGAGCTTGTCACCTTAAGAGTGGTGTGCAATTTTATTTTTTGTGATAATCAGGGAGCAATTGCTATTGCTGCCAATCCTAAACGTCATTTTAAAGCCAAACACATGGACATTAGACTCAACTTTGTTAGAGAGAAGGTGGAAAACAAAATAATCAGTTTAGAGTACAGACCAGATAGCAAGATGGTAGCAGATATGATGACCAAACCTGTGCCTTCCCCTAAGCTAAATTTCTGTAGGGAGAAGTATGGTGTGAAATTAAAGTTTGACTAGAAAAAAAGGGGAGTGTAGAAATTAATGGTTATTTTTAGTATTTTCTAGATCTAAATACAGAAAAGAAGCCGAGGCAATCTGCCTCTAACTTCTCTCTTCAGCTCCCATTGTTGTCGTAGTCATTGAAGGTTGAAGAGGGAGCTAGAGCCATAGCTGCCTATGCTTATTAGAGATAGAGTTACAGGTGTTATTTTTTGGTAGATTTATCAAAATAGAAATTGACAGATCCAAGGTTTGAATTTGGTACCTGCCGTCCAACGGTAGCTGGTAGCCTTAGCCAATTAGTCTATGATCAAGATTGGAGTTATTAGGTTTGATAAGTATTTAAATTTTAACACGTAGGCTATTTCATTTAACGAGATATTTAGACATAGATAGAGTTTGTAATGTACGGCGTACGGAACATCCAAAACGGATATCGCGCATTTTGTTTCGAAAGCGAAACAAATATTGCGCAAGTATTTTTGACGGCCACGATTGTAATCCTGCTTAATCGGACGGCCACGAAGCATGCCGAGTTCGCGGAATAGGTTTTCGGCGGTTTGCGGTCGACGTCTATCAATCGCCACGTGGCACAATCACATTGGATTATGGCATCTCTGGGGATTCCAGGAACGAATCTAAAAATGACATGTGTTGACTTGTTGGCCATGTCGTGCAATGGTTGTGCATAAAGTACACCAACACTTGTACCTTAATGTATGATACACTATTTTGATTGGTGTTGTCTTTCAATAGATAAAATTTTAGAGAGAGAATGGACTTAGAAAAATTTAATAGATGTACCCTCTCTCCTAGAGAGCTTCGGTACAAAAGGTCAACTTTGACCCTTCATAACTTACTGCTCAAGGGAGCAAATTCAGAAATTCTTTTTGCTATAGACTCAAGGGAGAAATTCAAGTAGAGAGAAAGACCGAAAAAGAAAAATTATAAGATTGACTCAAAAGGAAGCAATAGGGAACATGCTTGAAAAATTTCAGATGGATAAAGCTAATAGTTGTACACCTCCAATGGAGTTGAAGAAGGGAAGTGAGGGGAGTGAGGAAGAAGGAGTCATAGTGTTAGACGAGGAAATATCTCTTGAAGAACAGAAGTTTATGCAACTATTCTTTACAGGCAAGTAGTGGGAAGTCTAATCTATTTTATGAATTGTACCCGGCCGGATTTAGCTGCAGCTGTAGGAGTGCTGAGTAGAAGTCTAAATGCTCCCACTAAGAGGGATTCGGAGGCAGGTAAGAGAGTCCTTAGATATTTGATAGGAACTAGGAATATATGGTTTCATTTGGGTGGGGAGAATACTTACATCGCTACTTGGAGTGATGCCAATTATGGTGATGCTCCGATGAGGAGATGCACTTCTGGATATGTATTATATGTGGGTGATGGGGCTTGCTGTTGGAGTAGCAAACAACAAAAAATTATTGCTCAGTCCACCATGGAGGCTGAGTATATGGCCTCTTGCTCTGCTGTAAAAGAATTGATGTGGGTCAAGTCTTTGCTTGGTGAGCTCGGTCACCTTTAGAGTGGTGTGCATAAAATATTTTGTGATAATCAGGCAGCAATCGCTATTTCTCCCAATCGTAAACATCATTTTAAAGCCTAACACATAGACATTAGACTTAACTTTGTTAGAGAGAAAGTAGAAAACAAAATAATCAGTTTAGAGTACCGACCAGATAGCGAGATGGTAGCAGATATGATGACCAAACTTGTGCCTTCCCCTAAGCTAATTTTCTGCAGGGAGAAGTGTGGTCTGAAATTAAAGATTGACTAGAAAATAAGGGGAGTGTAGAAATTAATGGTCTTTTAAAGTTTTTTCTAGGTCTGAATAGAAATAAGAAAGAAGCCGAGGCAGTCTACCTCTAACTTCTCTCTCCAACTCTCAAACTTGTCGCATTCACTGAGAAATTGGAGAGGGAGCTAGAGCCATGGCTACCTAGGCTATCCAGAAAGTTTACGGGAAATATATATTAGTTAGGGGTTTATTTACTTAAAGGTATGTGCAGGCCACAGGATTTGATCCTGGTACCTACCCGCCGACAGACTGCTGATAGCCGGTAGCCTTAGTCGTTAAGTCTAGCATCAGTGTTAAGTTTTATATGGTTTGATAATTAATTAAACAATTATACGTAGGATCGTTCATTTAACTGAAATTGTTTTACGAAGACATAGATCCAGTAATATAAAAGTACAGATTATCGTACGGATAATAAACAAATACGGCGCATTTATTTTTTTAGTGAAACGAATACCGCGCATGAATTTATTACGGCTACGATTAAATGTGATTTTTATCAGACTGCCGAAATTAAACGCCGAGATCACGGAAGAGAATTTCGACGGTTTTTTATCATAGCCACATCGGATGACACATGGCAGAATGACATTGGATCGCGCCATCTCCGAGGATTAAGGGAGCAAATCCAGATATACCACGTGTCGACATTTAGAACATGTCGTACAATGTTCTTACAGAAAGTACACCGGCAGCTGTACTTTTGTGTACAGAACTGAAATCTGATTGGCTCCGTACATCAGTAGATAGAGTCTGTGAGAGAGATATGACTTAGAAAAATTAGAAGATAGGACCCTCTCTCCCAGAGAGCTTTTGTACAAAAGGTCAACTTTGACCCTCTATAACTTACTGCTCAGGGGAGCAAATTCAGAGATTCTTTTTGCTATCGACTCAGGGGAGTCTTGCCTTTATAGGGGTAAAGTTGGTCAAAGTTATTGTTTGCCAGGGTGGCAGTTGATTTTGCTGAAACACAAAGGGGTCAGGGTTTTCTTAGAAGCTTCTTGGAAGTTGTCCACTCTGAGGACTTATGGAGGTCTTAGAGTTTCAAATTACTGATGCCAGTGATGTGGCTATTGGAGCGATTCTTATGCAAGATCATGGTAAAGGCCTACAACCTATTGCCTATGACAGTCGGAAGTTAAAGGCAGCGGAACTTAATGGGGCCAAGCATGAAAAAAGGGACAATTGCTATTATTAAAGCTCTTGAAGTCTGGAAGTGCTACGTTCAGGGAAAGCGGATCACTGTAATCACAAATCACCACGCGTTACTGTATCTCCAAACGCAACCCAAATTATCGAAGAAACAAGTCAGGTGGATGACCTTTCTTCAGACCTTCGGACCTGAGTTAATTATCGAATACAAACCGGGTAAGACAAACCCGACGGATGCTTTGTCGAGAACACCTGGTGTCGCTGCGCCAGTGACGAAGCAAGTATCGCAACCAACGCATGAGCAAAGCGGGTATGCTAGAAGAAAGGACATCGCAGCAGCGGATAAAACGCAGGAGCAAAAAGTCAGCGCAGTGACAAGCACGTTGCAAGTGGACGAGCAGTGGCATAATAGGCTTAAGGCTGCATACGACGATGATGATACAATCAAGGAATTGGTTAAATGGAAGATCTTGATTCGAACCGCCAACGACATGTGACGGTACAGACTGAGTCAGACAAACCGACTTTATGTTTCGACAAACCTGGAGTAACGTCACGCAATACTTATATTGAGTCATGACGAGCAGCTAGTGGTCATTTCGGATGAGATAAATCAAGTGAACGTGTCGTTGATGTGTATTATTGGCCGAACAAGACTCGAGATATTACGAAATATGTCAAAACAAGTGACTCGTGTAACTTGAACAAATCGGAGGCGGGGAGTCAAGGACTTTTCCAACCTCTTGCGATACGGCCTGTGCCGTGGGAAGCGATTTTCAATGGACTTTATTATTGCACTTCCTACGACACCAGAAGATATGACTCTATATTAGTTGACGTGGATTACTTGACAAAAATGGCCCATTTCCTAACTACGCCAACCACACCTATAGCTCGGGACGTGGCAAATCTCTTCTTTCGAGAGATTTTCCGGCATCATGGGCTTCCGAAAAAGATCGTAAGTTATCGTGATAGAAAATTTGTTAGTCACTTTTGGAGGAATCTGTTCGAGTTGTGTGGAAAGCAACTTGCCATGTCCACAGCGTACCACCCTCAGACAGACGGTCAGATCGAAAGAGTGAACAAAACGTTAGAGGAGGCTTTAAGGGCTTATGTATCAATGCACCAAACAGACACGGTGAACCATTTGACAGCGATTGAGGTAGCATACAACAGTGTTGTGCACTCATCGACTAATGCTATGCCTTTCTCACTCAATGGGTGACAACCTACCCTTCCCTATAATTTATTGGTCACCGAATACCCTTCATCGGCCGCTTTGGACTTTACGCGGAAGTTGCAAGTGAATCTAGATACCTCTTGGCTTCGCATTCTGGTTCCTCAGAGGAGAAAATCTAGAAATGAAAAAAAATAGATTTTCTATTAAAAATAATATAATTTTTATATTTTTCTTCCTCCATATTTATTTTATCACACAAAACTGAGAAGTACAACTGAAAATGAAAGGTAAATAGGCAAGAAAATAGAAAGACATAAACAAGAATAAAAACCGGATATGAAAGGTAATATTTTTTTAATGAAATAAAATTTATATTTTTAATAATTTAATATTAAAAAAAATAGACCTTTAGATAATGTGATTTTCAAAAGTGGAGCTTTTGGACAAGAATGCTAAACCAAGAGGTAGCCACTAGGCTCTCTGGTCTTCATCACATTCTCTACAAGAGTTATCTCGTTACGACAACAAAGCAAGAAATATTATAACCGGAATAAGGGAAAATCCAAATCCGATCAAAAATACACTCCTTTCAAGCCAACCGAAATACAAACAAGACACACACAACACAACCAAACCGTCAAGCTGCCCGAGGAAGGCACAGCAAGGTCCAGATGTGCTCCCTCACGATCTCCAATCTCACACTTCCACCAAATGACAAACTTTGGAGGGAAACCTTCCGGACGTGGCCTTACGCCGTGTGGATTAAAAACGAGGGCAGAAAAACAAGGAGAATAGTCTTACTCTATCTAGCCTCTACAGCTAGCTAGCAAGGAGAAGAAAGACATGTGGACAATCGGTGAGAGTGAGAGCAAGAGAAAAGCTCCGCTGCCAAGAGAAAATTCTTGTCCAAAAGCTAAATTCTCTAAGTCTGAGAATTAGGCTAAGTAAGAGCTACGCTAGGCCTAAGCAAAATTAGCCTACGTCTAGTCTACTTCACATGCATGAAACTACTTTAGATGTTGGCCAATAGGCGGCCAACATCGTCTGCCGTTCGCCTGACAAAATCCACCGTCCAAGGGTAAAAACCCTCCCTAACTACATGTATGCGCGAACCTACATGGGTTCACGACTTAAATAAATATATGTATCGAAGCGTCGCCCGGAAATCGCGATACGCCTCCAAACGATACTTCACGTCGATACTCCCAAAATCGCGTGCATACGCACGAAACGAAACATACCGCACGAAACGAACCATATCGCACGAAATATCCCCGGAAATCGCGATGCGTTGCTCAAACGATATTTCGCGTCCATAATTCGAAAATCGCATACTTGCGCACGAAATGAAACATATAAAACGTGCGCACGGAATTAGTATGTATGTAATTGTATGTGAACGCAAATCGCGTTCACATCATAAACAAATGAACCGACGAAAACTCGCACGTGCGAACGCAAAAATCAAACGTGCGTGCATCAAATCGCGCGTGCATGCACAAAACCGCGCGTGCGTGCGAAATACCGTGCGTGCGTGCAAAATACCGCGCGTGCGTGAGAAATACTGCGCGCGCGTGAGAAATACCGCGCGTGCATGCAAATTACTACGCGTGCGTGCATTATACCGTGCGCGCACGCCAAATTTCGCTCGTGCGGGCATGATATAGTGCGCGCGGGCAACCGACACGATGCAGCATGACAGCTGTCGTGCATGAGAGGCAAGCAAGCAAACATGCATCACAACCAGCAAAGTCATGCTTACAAACATATACAAGAACGGAAATAAATAAGAAAAGTCAAAAAAATACATACACCATGAGAAAGAACAAAGGTGAAAATGACCCAAGAAAGAAGGGGAAGAATACTCCCCTAGAGTGAAGTGAACCCAATAATTCCCCCCCCCAGCTCCTTAACCTGTAGAGGAGCTAGTCAACATAGTTGAAGGCCTGGAACAAAAATCGAGGCAGCAATGGTTAGCCGGGTTGAAAGATAATAGAGGAGAGAGGCACTCTATGTGGAACCCTTCATCACCACCTGTACATGAAAAAACCCTTTGGAAACTCAACATCCCATTAGTATCGCTATCCACCGCATGGATAATGTGTGGAAAGACCTCGGTGTTGACGGTATCCAAGAGATGACGCGAGTCGAGGAGAAAACCGCGCTCACTAAAACTATCTCGAAGGTCGATGCTGGAAAATGCAGGGAGAGCGGGAGCCAAATGTGCCATAGTGGGAAACGGCGTGCGAGCAGAGACAAAAGGGAGGCAAATTTTGCGACCCGGAAAATTAGAGGGACGCTAAGAGAAGGTCTGATCATGCATATCTACTCCCACACCAATTCGGAAGATAACATCCTGTCCCACTAAGCATTCATACTCGTTGCATTTGGTGACCAATGCTCGGACAAAAATCTCCACCGACTCACCAGTGGTTCCATTATGGAATTGAAAGATGAGCGGGTCCTTGGTGATTCGAAGCATCGACACCGTGGTACCGGCTGAAGTGAGAAGCCGCGTAGCAGTGGCTTGAAGCTTGTCTGCGGTTAGGCCAAGCTTGAGCACAAATCCGAGGATCACGGGTTTGGCTCCGGTGTCCATGAGAGGGAGAGAAGGAGCAACACCATTAACGGAGAAGGACTTTTGAGAATTGTCCACGAAACTAATTTGAGATCAACCTCACGGCGCTCATCCGCGGTAACCGGCTGAATAACTGAAAGACTACGGTTTAGCTGCAACGCCCTCAAAGCGGCGGCTGCAGCGAACTCATCAACAAGAGGAGAGGCTTTGGGAACCTCATTAGGAAAGGGAGAGGCCCTCGGGCTTCATCAATCATGGCAGAAATGATGCTTAGTCGTTCTTTGACTCGATGAGCATCATGTATGGTACTATCTAAAATGGTGAGAGCTTCAGCCACTATGAAAGAAGCTGTGTCCGGTAGAGGAGAGAGAGATACTTTCTCGAAAGAAAGTGGAATACAGGAATTTTGTAATTTACCGTCTCGATTATGATCAGGCGAGCCCTTATCAAAAGTAGCAGCTCGTTGTTGGATAGTAGAATCTTGGAGGATTCGGCCGGCCAACGAGGGCATGTGGACGATTGTCCTTGCCATCCCCGTGAACTGGGGTTTCATTTCGGCCATGAAGGCGGCAAATTACTCTTTCATCATGGCGGCCATCATGACTTGTAACTCGGCCTTTTCCCTCTCTCTTTGAGAGATCTTAGGCGGAGTCGCCTCTTTCCCTGTCTTGGTAGGAGGAGTGAGCGGCTTGGCAGAACGGTCGGGAATTCCACCGTTCTAAAACTGATTCTAATAAGAAAAATTACGATCCTTAACGTGGCAACGGTGGACATAATGTCCCTTCTGGTTGCAATGGGTGTATGTGGCCGACTTATCCGGGCACATGCGGGCATCGTGCCCCGTGTTTCCACATCGGAAACACAATCGGTCTCCAGAATTAAATGGCGGATTTCCCATGGCCGGCGTCTTTGGAGGCCTATTGTTGGGCCATGGGCTGCTAGGTGGAGAAAGTGGGGAAGCGACTTCCGAACGGTCATGAGCTTCCCACCAACATGATTGAATCTCATATTCTACAGCATGCTGGGCGGCTTGGTCAAAATTGAACTTCAAGCCGTAGGTTTGAGTCAGATGACTCAAGATAAATTTCTTCGACTAACTTGGAAACTCTCCTACGAATTTCTGGACAACTTCAGCATCCGATCTCGAAAGGCTTCCATACGAACACGCATGGCAGAAGCGGTCTCTCCCAATTTCCAATCAAAGTTCATTAACTCTCAAACTTGATCAAGGTTTTGCATACGATACTCCGCTTGCAACATTTCAAACATGACTAAAATAGGATGTAGTATGGGATTGTCATTGCTGGTCGTGCCGAAATTCCAGCATGTGCGGCAATAGCAAATTGTTGTGGTATTTTTGCAAGTGCTGCCGTAATAACATTCCCGTGAGGATCAAGGATTTCGAAATATGAAATGGAATTTCTGGTTGTCTTAAAATAGCACGACTTCCAGCAAAAGTTGGAGCAAACTCCGTCATCGCAAGTACATAATCATATTTTCGGGAATAAAGAGTAAGGGCCGAACCACGAAGGTAACAACCTAAAGGAGAGAAAGCAACCCGTAGGTGAAGTGGATCTTGGTGCCAAAATGTAAGATCGCGCATTTCGATTTCAAAAAACATACGGAAATAAGATATCGTCATGGTGTCTTTCATTCCTTAAAAACATAAATGAAGCCGACCCTTATTAAAATTAAAAGATTTCTAGAGTATTTTCTAGGCATAAATATGTTGGTGTAAAAGGAAAAGAAAAGCACGGACAACCTGCCTCCACCTCCTCTCTCTAACCCACAAACTTATTGTAGTCACTGAAGGATATAGAGGGTGGTTGAACCATGGCTTGCTTATTTTAATAGGGCAGCCTTAGTTTAAGAGGCAGTTATTTTTAGTAGGTTACTAAAAAGAGACCCGACGGACCCAAGACTTGATCCCGGTACTTGCCGTCCATCAGGTTAGCCGGTAACTGTCAGCTTTATCCTATTAGACTAGGACCAATGCTAAATGCTATAGGGTATGATAGATATATATTTATTTAGGAGTGAACGAATTCATTTCACTGAAACTGTATACGGCATGCATAGATACGGTTTTGTAAAAGTACGAAGTACGATACTATTTTGAAACAGATACCACGCATTTTGTTTCGACAGCGAAACGAATATCACACAAGTGTTTATGACGGCTGAGATTGCATTTTGGTTCATATCCGACGGCGCACATCATCGCCATGATCCCGGAATGGTCACTTTGGCTTTTAGTGACGTTTAATGACCTAGCGCCACGTGGAGAGATAACATTCGGTCGTGGGAATTCCGAGGAACTTACGGACAAGTGAAAAGTGAAACTCTGAGACCTCCATAAGTCCTCAGAGTAGACAGCTTCCAAGAAGCCTCTAGGATAATCCTGACCCCCCTTTGTGTTCCAGCAAAAATAACTGCCACCCTGGCAGACAAAAACCCTGACCACCTGCACCCCTGTGAAGGCAAGACTCCCTTGAGTCGGTAGCAAAAAGAATCTCTGAATTTGCTCCCCTGAGCAGTAAGTTATGGAGGGTCAAAGTTGACCTTTTGTACAGAAGCTCTCTGGGAGAGAGGGTCCTATCTTCTAATTTTTCTAAGTCCTATCTCTCTCACAGACTCTATCTACTGATGTACGGAACCAATCAGAATTGAGTTTCGTACGCAAAAGTACAGCCGCCGGTGTACTTTCGGTACGGACATTGTACGACATGGCCTAAATGTCGACACATGTCAAATCCGGATTCGGTGCCATAATCTCCGGAGATTCTACAATCCAACGGAATTTCGCCACGCGTCATCTGATGTGGCGATGGCCACAAACCGCCGAAATCTTCCTCCGCGATCTCGGCGCTAATCCCGACCGTCCGATTAAATTCAGATTTAATCGTAGCCGTAATAAATACATGCACGGTATTTATTTCACTTTCGAAACAAATGCGCGGTATTGATTCGTAATCCGTACCGTCATCCGTACCGGATCTATGTATCCCGTAATCCGTAACAGTTAAATGAATTATCGTACGTATACATATTTAAATAATTATCGAACTATATAGTACCTAACACTAATCTTAGACTTAATGGCTAAGGCTACCGGCTACTTCCTGTCTGCCGGCCGGTAGGTACAAGGATCAAATCCAGCCGCCGGCACATACCTTTTAAATAAATAAATAAACCCCAACATAAAATTCCCGTAAACCTCAGGATAGCCAAGGTAGCCATGGCTCTAGCTTCCTCTCCAATTTCTCAGTGACTGCGACAAGTTTGAGAGTTGGAGAGAGAAGTTAGAGGTAGACTGCCTCGGCTTCTTTCTATATTTCTAATTAGACCTAGAAAATACTAATAAATCCATTAGTTTCTACACTCCCCTTATTTTCTAGTCATTCTTTAATTTCAGACCACACTTCTCCCTGCAAAAAATTAGCTTAGGGGAAGGCACAGGTTTGGTCATCATATCTGCTACCATCTCACTATCTGGTCTGTACTCTAAACTGATTATTTTGTTTCCTACTTTCTCTCTAACAAAGCTGAGTCTGATGTCCATGTGTTTGGCTTTAAAATGGTGTTTAGGATTGGCAGAAATAGCGATTGCTGCCTGATTATCACAAAATATTTTTTGCACACCACTCTTACGGTGACCAAGCTCACCAAGCAAAGACTTGACCCACATCAATTCTTTTACAGCAGAGCAAGAGGCCATATACTCAGCCTCCATGGTGGACTGAGCAATAACCTTTTGCTGTTTGCTACTCCAACAGCAAGCCCCATCACCCACATATAATACATATCCAGAAGTACATCTCCTCATCGGAGCATCACCATAACTGGCATCACTCCAAGTAGTGATGTCAGTATTCTCCCCACCCAAATGCAACCATAGATCTCTAGTTCCTACCAAATATCTAAGGACTCTCTTAGCTGCCTCCCAGTCCTTCTTAGTGGGAGCATCTAGACTTCTACTCAGCACTCCTACAGCTGCAGCTAAATCTGGCCGGGTACAATTCATAAAATAGATTAGACTTCCCACTACTTGCCTGTAAGGAATAGTCTGCATGAACTTCTGTTCATCAGGAGATAAATCCTCGTCTAAGACTATGACTCCTTCTTCCTCACTCCCCTCACTTCCCTTCTTCAACTCCATTGGAGTTGTAGAACTATTAGCTTTATCCATTTGAAATTTTTCAAGCATGTTCCCTATTGCTTCCTTTTGAGTCAGTTTTATAATTTTCCTTTTCCGGTCTCTCTCTATTTGAATTCCCAAAATATATCTTGCTTCTCCCATATCCTTCATTTCAAATCTCCCCTTAAGATCGGTTTTCAGTTTGTTAATTTTTTTCATTGATTTACTTAATACAAGCAAATCATCAACATAAATTGCAATAAATATCAAACCTTCCTCATCTTCAAAAACATAGATTGAGTGATCTGAGCTGATCCGAATATATCCCAGACCGGTAAGAAACTCATCAAGCTTCTTATTCCATTGTCGAGGTGCCTGTTTCAAACCATAAAGAGATTTAATCAGCCGGCATACCATACTCTCCTCTCCTTCCTCCACAAAACCTTCGGGTTGTCGCATGAAGATCTCCTCTTCCAATTCTCCATGCAAAAAGGTTGTCTTGATGTCCATCTGATGCACTTCCATGTCTTCCGCCGCTGCTAAACTGAGAAGTATGCGGACGGAGGGAAATCTGACCACCGGGGCAAAGGTTTCCTCGTAGTCAATTCCTTCATTTTGTGTAAATCCCTTTGCCACAAATCTGGCCTTGTACCGTTCGATTGTGTTATCTGGGTTCAGTTTTAATTTGAAGACCCACTTACAACCAATTGGTTTTCGGTTAGGTGGACAGTCCAGCAACTCCCAAGTATCGGCTGCCAAGATTGAAGCCATCTCCTCATTGATGGTTCTCTTCCACCGGTTTCTTTCTGGACAAGTCATCGCCTCTCTATAAGATTGAGGTTCATCTTGATGAGATAGTTTAGTTACCTTGTTATTAACCTGTTTTTCTTGCAGTCTTTTGCTACTTCTCCTCCCCCCCTCAAAATCTGAGGCCGGAATAGATGGTTCTCGTGGATTCTTTCGAACAAACTCGGCTTCTCCCCTATCCCTTGATTCCGTATCAATTTCCACCACGTCTTCCGCTTGGGGAAGAGTTGTCACTGGAGTTTCCACAGCCGAGTCCTTTTCGGTCTGATTTGTTCCTGCAAGAATGTCATCTTCTCTAAAACCTGGATAGTTAGGAAGCTCAAAGTCATCGGAATTTTCTGACGCAAATCTGATTTTTACTGACTTTGTATATTTGAAGGGATCCACATACTTTCCTTCATCCATACCTACTAGATGCTTTACTAAGATTATATCTTCCCTTTTTAGATCATAAACTCTATATCCTTTAACATCCTCATCATATCCTAATAAGTATCCCGGTTTTCGTTTAGGATCTAGCTTCCAATTGGACCGATCAGTATCTAGACTGAACACTTGACTGCCGAAAACCTTTAAGTGAGATATGTCTAGTTTCCGGCCTGTCTTTCTCTCATAAGGTGTTTGATCTCTTATAGCTGAAGTAAGAACTCTATTCTTGAGGTAATTAGCACAGTTCATTGCTTCTGCCCAAAACCTTTTCCCTATCTTTTTATCTGACAACATACTTCTAGCACTATCACTTAGTGTTCTATTTAACCTTTCAGCTACCCCATTCTGTTCCGGATTTTCTGGAACTGTCTTTTGGTGTTGAACCCCATCTTCCCTCAGAAAATCCTCAAACTGGTTAGAAGTATATTCTCCACCATTGTCACTCCTTATTCTCTTGATTGGAGTTTCATGGAGTTTTTCGCTCCATGCTTTATATTGTCTAAAACAATCCTCAGTTTCGGACTTGTTTTTCAAAAAATATACCCGGGAATACCGAGACCAATCATCAGTTATAGTCATCATAAATCTCTTCCCCCCCGGTGAGGGCACTCTAGCCGGTCCCCAAATATCTGTGTGTACTAGATCTAGAAGTTTTTCTCCCTTATAGGTGGCTGTTTTAGGAAAGGGTAATCTGTGTGCTTTACCTTGAGCACATCCACTACAATCACTTATATCATCACTCTCACTGAACTGAATCCCTTCCACCACTCCCATCTTTTTCATCTCTCTTAACTTATCTAGATTCACATGCCCAAGCCTCTTATGCCACATCATAATATCATGAACACCAGCATAGTAAAGTTTCTTCTTTTCATTACTTAAGATCAGCCTAAACATCCCATGGCTACCTTTCTGAGCAATGAAATAGACATCATCCTCAAAACTAGCGGTAAAGACTCCTTCCCTAGTGCTAGTAAAAAAACCCTTATCATCTAATACTGATGTAGAGATAAGATTTTTGTTCAGCTCCGGAATAAACAATACATCGGAGAATGTTAATATGGATGTCTTTCCTTCTACTAACACTTTTAGATCTACCGATCCTACAAGAGTAGTGGTGACTATCCTCCCATCCCCGTACTCTATCTCTACGGTGGGAATCTTTCTTATCTTAGTGAACAGGTGTCTATCCTTACACATGTGCATGGAGGCACCTGAATCTACAATCCAGTCTGCTTAACCTTTCAATCCACCGTAAGCACATTTCTGCCTCCGTGGAATTTCGACCTCTTTTTTCGCCTCCAACTCCTCATCTAAAAGGAGCTCATCGTCCTCGTCCTCGGATTCAGCCTCAAGTACCTGTGTGACAAGGGCCTTTTTCTTTCCTCTCGGGGTACCACCGGTCTGCCCCTCCTTTAACCGAAGCTCGGTTAGCTTAGTGCACTCTGCCATATAGTGCCCCGGTTTCTTACAAAAATGACATAGACCTTTGAGAGCCCTTGGTTCGAACTCATCTGCCTGTTTTTTCTGCTCCCTACCCCCATAGTTTCCGACCGGTTTTCGGGAATCCCTGTTCCTCCAATCAGTCGCTGTTGCCAAGGCTTGGCCACTCTTTCCTCCCCTTCGGATCTCAATTGTATTCTCTTGAACGAGAATCATCCCTACCACTGAGTTCCATATCCACCTTGAGTCAGGCAAGTCCTGCACACGGTAAACTATGTTCACGAACTCATCAGGTAACTTCATCAGTAAACAGTTAACCTTTTCTTTTTCACTAAAATCTTTTCCCGCACTCTCTAGCTCCATGAAGAGTGTAGCAAGCTCATTGCAAAAATCCAACATATTTCCCCCTTTGTATACATACTCCTTAACTTTCTGATCAGCCAACTGTTGTTGCTGAATCGTACCACTTCGGTACATCTCTATGAGAGCCATCCAAAGATCGGATGCCCTTTCTACCTGCAAATGAGGACATGCAAGTCCTTGAGTGAGATGGCGTAGGATGAAGTGCTTTGCCGCCATATTGTTGAAGTCCCAGGTTTCAGTATCATTCTCCTCGTTCCTCGGAATAGGTGACATGAATGCCGAACCAGTTGCTATTGGTGTGGTCGTCTCCTTCTCCTTTCCTTTGTCCACCACCTCTCCTTCTTTTGTTTCCTCCGTTGAAGGTGGATCCTCTTTCCTGGTGAATCTGCTTCCTCCAAACCCTGGAGGAATTCCAAGACTTGATGGACGTCCCAACCGTCCACTCACTATCCCCCAAAACCTTTTTTCGCATAGAGCTCCTATCATCATACTTTCCCAGTATATGAATCCAGTTCCATTAAAGATTGGTACCTAGAGGGTGGGCCCATAACCTGAAACTCTGAGACCTCCATAAGTCCTCAGAGTGGACAGCTTCCAAGAAGCCTCTAGGATAATCCTGACCCCTTTGTGTTTCAGCAAAAAAAACTACCACCCTGGCAGACAAAAACTCTGACCACCTGCACCTCTGTGAAGGCAAGACTCCCCTGAGTCAATAGCAAAAATAATCTCTGAATTTGCTCCCCTGAGCAGTAAGTTATGGAGGGTCAAAGTTGACCTTTTGTACAGAAGCTCTCTGGGAGAGAGGGTCCTATCTCCTAATTTTTCTAAGTCCTATCTCTCTCACAGACTATATCTACTGATGTACGGAACCAATCAGAATTGAGTTTCGTACGCAAAAGTACAGCCGTCGGTGTACTTTCGGTACGGACATTGTACGACATGGCCTAAATGTCGACACATGTCAAATCCGGATTCGGTGCCATAATCTCCGGAGATTCTACAATCCAACGGAATTTCGCCACGCGTCATCCGATGTGGCGATGGCCACAAACCGCCGAAATCTTCCTCCGCGATCTCGGCGCTAATCCCGGCCGTCCGATTAAATTCAGATTTAATCGTAGCCGTAATAAATACATGCGCGGTATTTATTTCACTTTCGAAACAAATGCGCGGTATTGATTCGTAATCCGTACCGTCATCCGTACCGGATCTATGTATCCCGTAATCCGTAACAGTTAAATGAATTATCGTACGTATACATATTTAAAAAATTATCGAACTATATAGTACCTAACACTAATCTTAGACTTAATGGCTAAGGCTACCGGCTACTTCCTGTCTGCCGGCCGGTAGGTACAAGGATCAAATCCTGCGGCCGGCACATACCTTTTAAATAAATAAATAAACCCCAACATAAAATTCCCGTAAACCTCAGGATAGCCAAGGTAGCCATGGCTCTAGCTTCCTCTCCAATTTCTCATTGACTGCGACAAGTTTGAGAGTTGGAGAGAGAAGTTAGAGGTAGACTGCCTCGGCTTCTTTCTATATTTCTATTTAGACCTAGAAAATACTAATAAATCCATTAGTTTCTACAAAAAGTGGACACGCGTCAGCTTAATAACCTTGTCGTACATAGGCTGTACAAAAGGTACACCAGCAGTAGTACCTTTTGGTACTGTACAATATTGTGATTGGTCCGTACTTCAGTAAATAGGAGTTATTTGAGAAAATCTGAACTTAGAAAATTTTGGTAGGCAGTCACCTCTCTCTTTGAGAGTTTGTACAAATTGGCATTTTTAGTGCCTCATAACTTATCGTTTGGTTGGGCGTTTTCCGAGATTCTTTTTCCTACAGACTCAGGGGAGTCCAAGCTGCACAAGGGTGAAGTCAGATTGTCTGCTTGTGTGCTTGGGTAGCAGTGGCTGCCATTGAAAGTGGGTTAGCTAATAATTATCTAGAGGCTTCTTGAATTGTGTAGTCCAATGGAGGACACAGAATTGCAGGTTATGGGCCCACCCTCTAGGGTACCCATCTTCAATGGAAAAGGGTTTATCTATTGGGAAGCCATGATGACAGGAGCTTTGTGTGAAAAACGATACATGGGTATTGTTAGTGGACAAGTGAAACGTCCACCTCAATGAACACCACCAGGATTTGGTGGAATAAGGTTTTCTGTTGCAACATCTGCTGCAGCTGAGGAGGCAGATGATGGGGAAAGCAGTGTATCCAAAAAGGGGAAAGAAAAGGAGGCACCTCTTACTCTTATTGCTCCTATTCCCAAGACACTCGTAGCGGCGATTGTGAAGACCGTGGAGACCGATACTCAAATGTGGGAAGACACCAACATGGCTGCCAAGAACTTCATTTTGAGACACCTCACACAAGCTTTGGCAACATCTTACCTTCACGTTTATAAGGCCGAGGAGTTATGGGTGAGTTTGATAGAGATCTATAGAGCTGGTACAATTCAGGAGCTCCAGTTGGCAAAGCAAAAGTTAGGAAGTAATACTTACAAAGGGGGAAAGATGTTAGACTACTGTAATGATCTTTCTTATTTGTATATGGAGATGGAGAGTGCCGGATGGACAAGTACAATGAAGATGAAGGTTAACACTCTTATCATGAAGTTACCCGATGAGTATGAGAATATAGAGTACAGAGTACAGGAAATGACTGATAGTTCATGGAAGTGGAATACATTGGTCCGCATGATACTTGTGTAAGAGAACACGATTGAAATCAGGAGAGGAAGAAAGAGCGTTCAAGCTCTAGCCGCCGGAGGGGACGGGTGGAAATCGGACCCCAAAAACCATTCAAAGGAGAAAGAGTTTAGCGTAGAGGACCGAGGCCCCCAAAGGGCCTATGTCATTTTTGCAAAAAGCCGAGACACTTCATCGCGGATTGTGTGAAGCTATCAGAGCTGAGGCTCTAAGAGAACCATGGAGGAGGATTTCAAGAGGAAAGAAAAAGGCACTTTTGGTCACAAAAGTGACAGGAGAGACAGAGGACAAGTCCTCTAAGGAGGATGGGGAGCTTCTACTTGACGAGAGTCTGGAGGAGAAGGAGATCCCTCAGAGACATAAGTGTGCCCTTCGAGTAATTCGGGAAGCTCCACAAGAAAGATGGATCATCGACTCAGGTGCATCCATGCATATGTGACGTGACAAGGACCTCTTCACTAATCTAAGGAAAATCCATACTATAAAAATAGAGTATGGGGAAAGGAGTGGTTATTACAGATCTAGTGGGATCAGTAGATCTGAAAGTCTTAGTGGAGGGAAATACTCCTATACTCACATTTTCATATGTACTCTACATTCATCAGCTGAGTAAAAATCTTATCTCTACGTTTGTGTTAAATGACAAAGAGTTTGATACCTTCACTAGAAAGGGAGTCTTTACAACTAAGTATGGGGATGAAGTTTACTTCACGGCAGATAAGGGTAGTCAAGGAATGTTTAGGCTTAACCTGAAAAATGAAAAGAAGAATGCTTACTATGTTGGTGTTCCTCAGCCAATGATTTGGCATAAACGATCAAGGCATGTGCATTTTGATAGGTTGAGGGAAATGAAAAAGCTTGGGGTAGTAGAAGGCATTCAGTTTGAGGATAATGAAATGATGAATGATTGTAGTGGCTATGCTCAAGGTAAGGCTCACAGACTTCCCTTTCCCAAAGCCACCACATATAGAGGTGAGAAGGTACTAGATCTATTCCACACAGATATCTGGGGACCTGCAAAAGTGCCTTCGGTTGGAGGAAAGAGGTTTATGTTGACAATAACCGCTGATTGGTCTAGATACTCTAGAGTCTACTTTCTAAAAACAAAGTCTGAAACATCAACTTACTTCAAAGAATATAAGGATTGGAGTGAAAAGTTGCATGGAACCCCCATTAAGAGGATAATGAGTGATAATGGGGGAGAATATACCAATAACCAATTTGAGGAATTTGAGAGACAAGGGAGTTCAACACCAAAAAACCGTACCATATAATCCGCAACAAAATGGGATAGCTGAGAGGTTGAGCCGAACACTAGGAGATAGTGCAAGCAATATGTTGGCCGACAAGAAAAATAAGAAAGAGATTTTGAGCAAAGGCCATGAATTGTGTGAACAACATTAAGAATAGAGTCCTTACCTCAACTGTAAAAGGAATGACACCTTATGACAGATGGGTGGGAGGGAAACCAGATATCTCTCACCTTAAAGTATTTGGTAGCCAAGTTTACAGTCATGAATCGGATAAGAAAAGCTATAAACTAGATGCTAAGGGAAAACCCGGATACTTCGTAGGATATGATGAGGATGTCAACGGATATAGAGTCTATGACTTAGCAAAGAGAGATATCATTGTGGTCAAACATTCGGTTGTCATGGATGAAGGGAAATCATTTGACACTTTTAAATATACCAAAAAGATAAGAATCAGATTTGAGTCTGAAAATGAGGAGGACTCCATCCTTCCTGAAAGGGACATGAGTGAAACACGGATTGCAAATTCAGAGGAGATCTAAGACACAGGTAATCCACCACAAACGTCACATATTCCTATGGACTTCGAGGAGAGAGAAGAGGAGGGACCGAAACCGGCTTCCATGGATAAGGGAGTCGATAAGACAGTAAAGAGAAATCCAAGACTTCCCTCCATCTCAGCTTCGGAGTTTGAGGGTGGGAGAAGAAGCAACAAAATGATTGAGGAAAAACATGCGGCTCACAAGGTAGCTATCTCACCCAGATGAGCCTTAGTTATACTCGGAGACAGTAAACGGTCCGGAGAAAGACAAATGGAGTAGAGCCATAAATGATGAGATGGCCTCTATCATGGAAGCAAATACTTGGGAACTAGCGGACTGTCCTCTTGACAGAAAACCTATCGGCTGTAAATGGGTGTTTAAACTAGAACTAAACCCAGATAATACTATTGAGAGATATAAGGCTCGTTTGGCAGCAAATGGGTTCACCCAAAAGGAAGGGATTAACTATAAGGAGACTTTTGCTCCAGTTGTTCGGTTCCCATCAGTAAGGATTCTCCTCAGTCTAGCAGCAGCGAAAGACATGGATATTCATCAGATGGACACTAAAACCGCATTTCTCAATGGTGAGTTAGAGGAAGAAATCTTCATGCGGCAACTAGAGGGATTCGTGGAAAATGGGGAAGAGAGCAAAGTCTGCAGGCTCATAAAGTCTTTGTATGGACTTAAGCAGGCTCCCCGACAGTAGAACACGAAACTAGATGAGTTTCTCATTGGTCTGGGATATATTCGGATCAGCTTTGACCATTCTATCTATATGTTTGAAGATGAGAATGGTGTCATTTTTATTGCAATTTTTATGGATGATCTGCTAGTGTTGAGAAAATCTTGGGAAAAGATTAATAGGTTAAAGAAATAACTTAAAAGCAGATTTGATATGAAGGATTTAGGTGAAGCAAGATACATTTTGGGGATCCAAATGGAGAGAGATAGGGGGAAAAATATTATCAGGCTTACTCAGAAAGAAGCAATATGTAATATGCTTGAGAAATTCCAAATGGAAAAGGCTAACAGTTGTACCACTCCCATAGACTTGAAAAAAGTAAGTGATGGGAGTGTAGAGGGAGGAGTGATGATCTTAGACGATCAGATGAGTCTAGAGAAAAGGGAGTTTATGAAGTCTATCCCTTATAGACAGGTCGTAGGAAGCTTCATATATTTTATGAACTGTACCATGCCGGACATATCGGCAGCAGTTGGAGTACTCAGTAAGAGTCTTAATGATCCTAAGAAGAGAGACTGGGAGGCAGCTAAGAGAGTCATGAGATATTTGGTGGGATCCAGAGAGTTATGATTGCATTTGGGAGGGGAGCACACTGACATCACTACTTAGAGTGATGCCAGTTATGGGGACGCACCTATGAGATGATCACTTCGGGGTATGTATTGTATGTGGGGGAAGGTGCTTGTTGTTGGAGCAGTAAGCAACAAAAGGTGGTAGCTCAGTCTTCTATGGAGGCTGAGTACATGGCCTCTTGTTCTGCTGTGAAAGAATTGATGTTGGTCAAGTTTTTGTTGCAAGAATTGGGGTATATGAAGGAGGGAGTGCATGAAGTGTTTTGTGATAATAAACCTGCCATTACAATTGCAGGTAATCCAAACATCTTTTCAAAGCTAAGCATATGGACATAAGATTGAGTTTTGTGAGGGAAAAAGTTGAGAATAAGATTGTGAATCTTGTATATAAATCTGATGAGGAAATGGTGGCTGATATGATGACAAAACCAATGCCCTCTCCTAAATTGAAATATTGCAGAGAAAAATGTGGACTAAAACTGAAGTTAAAATTAGACTAGAAAATAAGGGGAGTGTTGAAATTAATAAATTTCAATAGTATTTTCTAGGTATAAATAAGTTAGTATAAAAGGAAAAGAAAAGTACGGACAGCCTACCTCCACCTCCTCTCTCTAGCCCACATACTTGTTGTAGTCACTGAAAGATAGAGATGGCTGCCTTAGTTCAACAAGCAATTATTTTTAGTAGGTTACTAGAAAGAGAGCTGGTGGACCTGGGACTTGATCCCGGTATTTGCCGTCCGTCAAGTTAGCCTGTAACTGTCAACTTTATCCTTTTAGACTAAGACCAATGCTAAATGCTATAGGGTATGATAGATATATATTTATTTAGGAGTGAACGAATTCATTTCATTGAAATTGTATACGGCATGCATAGATAAAGTTTTGTAAAAGTACGAAGTACGATACTATTTTGAAACAGATACCACGCATTTTGTTTCGACAGCGAAACGAATATCACACAAGTATTTATGACGGTTGAGATTGCATTTTGGTTCATATCCGACGGCGCACATCATCGCCATGATCCCGGAATGGTCACTTTGGCATTTAGTGACGTTTCATGACCTGGCGCCACGTGGAGAGATAACATTCGGTCGCGGGAATTCCGAGGAACGTACGGACTTGTGAAAAATGGACACGCGTCCGCTTAATAACCTTGTCGTACATAGGTTGTACAAAAGGTACACCGGCAGTAGAACTTTTTGGTACGATACACTTTTGTGATGGGTCCGTCATTTAGTAGATAAGAGTTATTTGAGGGAATCAAAACTTAGAAAATATTGGTAGGTAGTCACCTCTTTCTTTGAGAGTTTGTACAAATTGGCATTTTTACAGCCTCATAACTTATCGCTTGGTTGGGCGTTATCAGAGATTCTTTTTCCTATGGACTCAGGGGAGTCCACGCTGCACAGGGGTGCAGTTAGATTGTCTGTTTGGGTAGGAGTGGCTACCATTGAAAGTGGGTTAGCTAATAACTATCTAGAGGCTTCTTGAATTGTGTAGTCCAATGGAGGGCACAGAATTGCAACCCCCTCATTCAGATGTGGAAGCTAAGTCCACTAATAGGATGGATGGGGCTAATAATGAATTTGTAATTTGCGGAAACCAAATATTGAATTGGATTCCGCCTCGCTAAGGGAATCGTGGTCAATTTTTTCCTCAAAAGGTGTGGAAGAAACTGATGAAAAAGAAGATACGGAGGTGAGTGACTATCGAACTAAAAGAGAAATTTGACCTGAGATATCTCGAGAAGGATGGTCCAAAAGACTAAGTAAGTCTAATGGTCTTGATTCCGTGGGCCTAAACGAGGCCAACGATTGAGTTGTTCCGAAAGGATAATGGAGATTATCCGAATCGTGGTCAGATTCTTCCTCAAAAGGTGTGGAAGAAACTGATGAAAAATAAGATCCGAAGGTGAGAGATGATCGAATTGAAAGAGAAATTTGACCCGAGATATCTCGGAAAAGATGCCCCAAAAGACTAGGTAAGTCTGATGGTCTTGATTCCGTTGGCCTAAACGAGGCCGACGATCGGGTAGTTCCGATAAGATAATGGAGATTATCCCAATCGCTGGGCATAAGAGGGATAAACCCAAATGACGACCAGATAGCGAAATCAATCTATACAATATGCTTCAAATGCCAGGTCACACCACTCACTTGCCAATCAACCACTAAGTCTTTAACAAGGCCTCAACGGCCAGATCTATTAAGAACCATTTGCAGAAACCCTCTCCCCTAGAAACAAGTGGGGAAGGCCGAAAGGCCAGATCTATAAAGGCAGAAAAAATGTTATCCAAGCACACACAGAAGAAAACTATCCATGGCCACCAATAGCCAGATCTAAGCAATAACGTCCACTCCAGGCAATCACAAAAAAATCATTAAAAGCGCAAGGCCACTCACGGCAAGATTACAAGAAAAGAAAGCTAAGAAATGCAGGTGCTCAATACAATTTGGTTTAATGAGACTCAATCCATGCACAAACCCTCTAAACGTTGAACCAGCTATTTTAACAGGCTCTTGGGTCCACAGAGCATCGTAATACCTATACAAGACTTTTAATAATGTGGTGATTATCAAAGGTGAATCGTAGTTAGTCGTCGCAGCTGGGGCTTTGCAAAGCGCCAAAGTGTGAATCCGCTCCACAATCCACTCCCAAAACTTCCTCTAAAAGGTGTCTCCTCAAAGTGTTCTTTAGACCGCGTGGGCCCTCACCTTCTAAATGTCCACACCCAAAGGAAGAGGAAAAGAAATACGGGAACAAAGAAGAGAAACGCAAATAAACTTGGAAGTGAGTTATGATTAGGGAAAATGGGCTGCCCAAACCCTAGGTATTCGGTAAACCTTAGGCCTAAAGTAACCTTAATTCTACATGAAACCCTAATTCTGATAGAAACTCTAATTCTGTAGAAAAACCGTAATTTCTGCAGAAAACCCCTAAAATTTGCAAAAAAACCCTAATTTGACAACCTAGAAAAAACTAAATAGTCAGGAACTATAGGTGTGAATATGGAGCAAAAAAATAGAATAGGATAAGGTTAGAGGAAAGCTCTTAAAGAAATAAATTGAAAAAATAAAATAAAAGTAAAACAAAATAAAAGTATTCCAATTGTATAGATTTTAGATATATATCAATTTTTATAATTTTTCTTCAATAGCAAACTGAAAAAGAAACTACAAGTGGAAAAGAAATAGGATTAAAACTGATGGAAAGATAAAACCGGATCAAAAGGAAGAAAATGGATTAAAAATAAGTGACAGAAAATTTAGAAATGGAAAGATAGATTTTATACGGTAAATATTGTTTATTATATTTTTATTTCTTTAAATTTTTGTTCTCACACAAAACTGAGAAGCAAAACTGAAAATGATAGGTAAATTGGATTGAAAATGGAAAAGACAAAACTAAGAACAAAAACTGAAAATGAAAGACACTTTTTTTTTATGTTTTTTCAACAAAAAACTGAAAATGAAATATAATTTTTTTTTGATTTTTTAAACACACGACAAGAGAGAGGAGAATGAAAATTTGAGTTTACAATAATACTAAACCAATGGGTAGCCACTAGGCTCCACGATCTGGGTGTATTCCTTACTGGAGTTAGATCTACGAATCTGAATAAAAAGAAACAAACACCAAAAAATCAAGGAAGCAACCAATAGCAAACTGTAAAAAAATCAAGATAAATGAATTCCGATAATTGTAACTGCAAACCACCAGAAAGAAAATAATAAGAGAACAAATAACACGAAAGGAAATACGTAAAACTTGCAAGAGGAAAATAGTGGAAAGCAATGATAGAAAACTGCAAAGAATCCAAGATAACCAGATTCCGACACACTAATAACCAATGGCAAAAAATACCAACAGAAAACAAACAATAAAAAGTTGTAGAGAATCCTAGATAACCGGATTCTAACAAACCACAAGCACACTCCAACAAAGGCAACAAAAATTAGACAATGGCAAATCAAATCAAATTCACAGAATGCATCCACAAGGGTCTAGATATAGCCTAGGAAAGTCGACAGAATCCACACTAAAAGAGGTTGTTGAAGGGAAACCATGCGGACTCCAGCCGAAATCAAGTGAATTAAATTGTAGGGCTTACAAGAAAAGTATAATAAGGAAAAAGAAAAGACTACATGCTCAACAAACTAAAGCAGAAAAAGCCTTGCACAAAAACACTGACAATTTGACTAAGGAAAAAAGACAAATGAAAAAGACATAAAAATATAAGTCCTCTTCGACCAATTCTTGTACTCTCAAATTATGAGAGTACAAACTTAACGGAATCGCCTAAGTACTAACGAAATAGCCAAAGTACTAATTTTTGACACTTCCTAACTAACCAATTGCGTGAGGTTATTTCACTGTACAATTTGCGCATACTTTGGGTCCTGGCCAATAAGCGACAAGAACCATATTCCTACGTTACAAAATTCACAATCTGCAAATTAAAACCCTTCCTATCTACATGGAAATGCGTGAACATGCATGGGTTCACGACTTAAACTAGAACCAATCAGCGTGCGTCTTCAACATTTCGGAATCGCACGTCGCGTCGCCAATGTTCTGAAATCATACATCGCGTCACCAACGTTTTAAAACCGTACGTCGCGTCACCAACGTTTCGAAATCATACGTCGCATAGTTAATATCTTCAAATCTTACGTCGCGTCACGCCGAAATTTGCAACAGAAAACTAGAGTATGGACGTCGTCGCTCACGCGAATATATTCTTACCCGCGGAATTCTCGGTGTCATTTCGATCACCGTACACGGCAATACCTACGTCTACACACAATATGTACCCCAAACTGAATTAGTGTGGCTGCAACACGTAATATTCATACAAACGACTTCAAATAAAATACCGACACAATACGACATGACAAAATTAGTGTTGGATGTGTAAATTATCGTTAACATGTAGTTGGCGTTAGCCCGTAAACTCAAAAAAGAATTGACAACACTGTTTAATTATTTCCACAAATAATTCGATTCACCGTGTTAGTTTATTGGAAACCATTCTCGAACCATTCCGTCATGATTTCTCTTTGTTTTTTTGAAAACAATTTTATTGCGAATTTGTCAAAATTCTCTAGAGTTTCAGGAAAATACAGGAAAGTAATAAAATACATTAACTGTTTGACGTTTTTAGTTTCAGAATCCGTGAAGCAATCGCATCATCCAGCCAATAAATGACCACCTTCTTTCAACTTCTTAGAAAAAGACGACGGCAGGATACACGCCGTACACAACCGCTACATCTGAAAACAATAAAGTTGATTGCCACAGTGGACAGCTCCACCAAAATCGAATCCATCAAAAAATCTTTGGCCGGAGGATATCCCGTCACTCTCCCCTATTCTAGCCATTTCGTGCTAGAGTACCGTTTGTTTGCCATTGTGCGCGCAGACGGAGCAAATCGACGCCTGCCTGGCTGCCTAATTTGTCGAGCCGTACCTTGTACTGTTGTTTGTTCCGTAGTGGTATAGGCGTAATGGAAGCAAATTTGTTTTTTCATTTTGTTTTTTTTGGGGGAGCCTTTGTGAGTTTTTTTTTTATTGTTTTTGTTTTAAATTGCGATTTGACATCGTCCTCCGGGAAAGCACCTATTTATCCAGTTTCGTCCTTCACCAAAACGTCGTATTTCGCTAACTAAGACAGGTATACCTGGCCCAGTGGCGTATTCGCGAGCCAATTCGAAAAGTGACGAACCGGCCTCTGGGGAGTCTCCGTGGGGTTATCCTACGGGCGGCTTTACTCCCCTCGAGCCTCTCGAGTCTCCTCGTTCCCACCGGTACCGGCTGTGAACTCTCCTCTTGAAGATTGATAACACATTGTTTGCTCCCATTTTAAGAGAAATGATCCAAATGGACGTATTGCTCATATATAGGTTGAAGTGCAACTAAGCTTGCTAATGAGCGAAGAACGCGGCAAGCCGAGGCGTCTCGAAATCCAAAACGAAGTATTGTGGAGGAGACAAGTGGAGTGGAGAAAAAAATGTTCTAACGATAAGAAAAGCTACAATTTTGACCTCAAACAAGAGGGTAGTCAATCACTTACTTTTGTTGTGAGGAGCGCCTCAAGATGGAAGTTTTAATTAATGGCGCTAGACTCCTCAATGACTAGTTGTTGCACACATGACGACCTTCTAGAGATATGGTTATAAAGCAAAGGAACTTCATACTTTGCGTTACTTGGAAAAGCAAATGAGCAAAAAAAAAAAATTGTCGAAGTAGAAGAAACATACGTTAACTATCAAGAATACAAGGGCCAAAATAGGGGTGTCTTACATCAAAATAAGTAAAGTGGATATGCAACAAGAGGCCAACTCCCTACGTAATTTGTCCGTGATATAGTGGACGCATGACTCAAATCGAAAACCCAAAAAAGAAAGTTTGGTAGCTTGTATACTGTAATAATTTTTTTGAGGAAAAAAATATTTTTGTCGATAAGCTAATGTACATATGTAGAGAGAGGATTATAATAATTTGAAAAGGGGACATAAAAAGAGAGTTGGGTAATACATGTTACGTAAATTGGGTGTTGCGTAAAACAACAATTTAAGATATGAAATGGTACTTATAATAAAAAAAGTCTCAAAGGGTCCTCATTGTGAGTTAGGTCACGAGCAAAGCATCTTTGATGAAGTAAGGGGTTTCAACGGGGGTACTTAACATCGCGACATCCTCATAAAAAGCAGATTATTGAATTTCGGAAATGCTTATGAATTTCGATTCATCGTGACTCAAGATAAGGTATCTCGAAGCGCATGAACTATAAAATTAGAATCACCACCCTTACAAACATTAAAAATATCAATTTTGAAGACAACCAAAGCTAATGGGAAGTTAAGAATTGTACCTGAATCATAGATAACCGACTTAAAGCCTCCACACCAACCATTTTAAGAGACATGTTAAATAACAATTAAAAATTTTGTACTGGACTTTTGATGGAGAAATATATCATAAACGTTCACACATCATTATTTATGGTCCTACAAGTGTGAGAAATGGATTGGGTGAACTAAAATGTTAGCAAAGTCCCTCAATCAAAATGGAAGGTTTAAAAGGGTTATGATATTCAAATCATAATCACAACTTCCTTTGGTTTGAGAAGTTGTAATAAGTGCAGGGCATAAATTGTTGCCCTTGTAGTTGGTGATGGCGTGAAAGATAGAAGTGTTCAAATAAGACGAGATTGTTCGCCACAACCCTACACTAAGTCGGCGTACATCGACAAAGGGGAGTTTGATGTCTAAGACGGGGCGTAGATTTAACAAGTACTTTATTCATATACTATTGTTGAAGAATTTCCAAATCATAACGTGAAAAATGTTGACACTTCAATCGTGTCTCACGTGTAACAGTGGTATAACTAAGGAGAGGAAGGAGGAAGACGAAAAGAGGCGTCATGTAGCCTTATTGATGAAGTCGTTTGTCAAAAGGGCGAGTTGGTAGCTAAATGCAACTTGATCATCTTATCATAGGCGATACTAAATATATGAGAAGGGTCACGGTCCAAGGTAACCTAAGCGGTTGCACCCCAAAACGATTATATTGTGAACAAAACACCAATAGTTCGGAGAGGATGAATAAGGGGATTGAGTGTAATATACCAATTTTGTGAAGTATAAGGAGTAAAAATGTTATTTGGACACACTTTGACGTGTCATGATTAACGCCTATAACAAAATAGCATTTGCGAATTAGTCTACTAGTATAAAAGAAACAAGAAAGATCAAAGGTTAAGGGGTGGAAGCAATGGTAGAAGAGGGAATTGTTACATTTCAGGGGACGCCAGTGCTATCGGGTTAAAGAATTGCCAAAGGTGGGGGGAATCAAAGGTGGATGGAATAGGGGAGGGGTTGATTAAATTGCAAATGGTGGTTGATAAAGGGGAGGGTTTGAGATAAGGGTCAAAGGGTGTTGTCCCATGTGGCTCAATAGGGTATTTTTGCGTCGTAATGCTAAAGTTACAATCGTACACAGAATTCCCAAAAATGCAAAATACAATTTGCGTCATCTTCGATTTTACGATGTGCGAAAAGATGTCCTCTTATGTCTTTAAACCAAAGTCACGTCATCTACAAAATTATCTTAAAACACATCGGGGATGTGGCGATGTGTTTTAAATAAAGCAACATCGTTTCCACAAATATAAAAATATATTCGCACGTGTCAAAAGTTTTCAAAAGTTTTTGACGAAGAAAAAAAGATAAATGGTTGTTTCTTTTTGTCCTTTTCCATATTGTACGATTTTTTTCTTAAACAGGGCTTAAGGTTGCAACGCCATTCCACAACAAAATGAAAAAATTGCTAAGGAGCCATTGCAATTCGCGCATCTCTCACCTTGTTCACCCTGCCTCTCCTTCACTCCAAACACCCCTACTTCGCAATACCAATGGAGGTAAGAACTCGGGCCGACCGCATTCGCGCGAAACAAGTCACAATGGGAAGAACATAACTGTTAAAATAATGTATTTTAAAAGGTCTATCTTAGATAAAAATAAAAGGAAAAGAAAAGGAACACAGCTAGGGCAGCTTGCCTCTTGCCCCACTATCCAAGTCCCCACACTTGCCGCAGTCAAGAAGACTCGAGAAAGAGCCAGAGCCATGGCTGCTTGTGATGTCTAGGAGACAGACAGCAAAAACAGTTCCCCTTACCAAAAGGTGGCTACCGGAACCAGGATTTGATCCTGGTACCTACCGTCCGTCAAAATAGTCGGTAGCCGATAGCTTTTTCGTAGAGTCTAAGACCAGTGCTGGGATATATGGGGTGTGATATGTATTTCAATATGTACACGTAGGCGATTTCATTTACCTAGGGAAACGAGGGTAGGAATATAGATTCAGTTGTACGGAATGTACCCGACGAAACAAATGATACGGACATTTGTTTCAACGGCTTTTATCAAAAGTCGATATTTGATCGGACGTCCATGGAGCAAGCCGACATCACAGAATGGTGTTGATATTTGGGTATTTTCTAGGTCTTTGTTAGATAGAAAAGAGTAGAGGCAGTCTGCCTCTGACTCTCTTCTCCAAGCCCCCACACTTGTCGTAGTCACTGAAGGCTGGAGAGGGAGCTAGAGCCATGGCTGCCTAAGCTTTCCAGAGAGACAGGAATAGATAATAGGCATGTTTACCAAAAATATATTTGACAGACCCAGGAATTGATCCTGGTACATACCGTCCGTCAAACATCCAGTAGCCGTTAGCTCTAGCCGTTATGTCTAGAACAGATATTACGATATATAGGGTTTGACAAATATATAAATCGTTAAATGTAGATTAATCCGTTTAACGGCTAAATAGATACTTAGTACATAGAAACAGTTTAATTTAGTACGGAGTACGGAATGGGGGGCAGAACGGATACCGCGCATTTGTTTCGATAGCGAAACAAATACCGCGCATTTGTTTCGACAGCGAAACAAATACCGCGCGTCGAATTTCAGCGGCTAGGATTATAGCCGGTTTTGATCGGACTGCTACGATAAGCGCCGCGATCACGGAAAAGGTACTTTTGGTGTTTTACGGTCTTTGTCACGTCAGGTGACACGTGGCGTGATAACATTGGACTACGGGAATTTCGGAGATTACAGGAACTAATCCTGATTTGACACGTGTCGACATTTTGGCCATGTCGTACAATGGCCGTACAGAAAGTACACCGGCACCTGTACTTTTCTGTACGACACAGTAATTTGATTGGTGCCGTACTTCAGTAGATAGAGTTTTAGAGAGGGTTTAGGACTTAGAAAATTTTGGGTAGGCAGCTGCCTCTCCCAGAGAGCACCCTGTACAAATGGCAAACTTTGGCCAGCCATAACTATCAATTTACTTGACCATTTTCAGTGATTCTTTTTGCTGCGCACTCAGGGGAGTCCAGGCTACACAGGGGTGTAGTCGGTCAGAGTTTTTATCTGCCAGGGTGGCTGTATTTATAAGGGAAATTCAAAGTGGGTGAATGTGTCCAAATCTCATATTCTAACTTTGCATTCTGTGGTGGAACTGAGCACACAGAAAGTGTTATTTCACAGGGGTGAATCTATATTGGGGTTCTGACTGTCAAGGGGTCAGTCACTTGGGTTTATATTAACTTGGATTCGGCACTATCTAGATTAGCTTCTTTTGGATCTGCATACTCTGAGGGCCAATGGAGGTCTCAGAGTTTCAAATGGTCGCTTTGGCGGTTTGCGGTCACTATCACATCGGATGACACGTGGCAGCATCTCATTGAGTTTCGGAATCTCCGGGATGCATCTCAACGAGTCCGGATTTGACAAGCGTCACCTTTGTGGCCATGTCGTACAATGGTTGTACACAATGTACTCTGGCACCAATACTTTTGTGTACTGCACAATCCTGTGATTTGTGTTGTACTTCAGTAGAAGGGGGTTTCGAGAGGGGTTTATGACTTAGGAATTTTAGAGGTAGCCGCCTCTCTCTTTGTGATGGCTTTTGTATTTATAGGCCATCTTTGGCCAGCCATAACTTACATCTCAATCGAGCAAATGTTGAAATTCTTTTTGCCTTTGACTCAAGGGATTCGAGGCTTTAGACGGGTGAAGCTAGTCAAAACTTTTTGTTGAATGTGTGCTTGATATTTTGTGTTAAAGTCATAGGTGCAAATATTATCCTTGATCCTTTATATAGGCTAGAAATTATGTAGGCAAATGGAGGTCACATAATTACAAGTTATGGGTCCACCCTCTAGGTTGCCCATTTTCAATGGGACAGGGTTTATATACTAGGAAACCATGATGAGAGGTTCACTTTTTGAGAAAAGACAATGGGACATTTTGAGCGGTCGTGTGCGGCGGTCAACAACAAGGTTAGGAGTTCCACCTAGGTTTAGTGGAACTCGATTCACAAGAGGATCTTTGGAGGAAGAGGAGGCAGACACAAAGGGAGAAAGTATCGTTGTGGAAAAAGGAAAGGAGAAAGTGGAGGAGAAACTCACACTCATAGCCACTAGGTCTGTACCAGCATCGGCTGTTCAGTTTAAAAAACTGAGGCAAATGACACAAAGATCTGGGACTTCAACAACACAGTGGCAACTCACTTCATTCTCGGACGTCTAACTCAATCAGTTGCTACACCTTACCTCCATGTGGATAAGGCGACCGAGTTGTAGAAGGCTCTTGTAAATATTTACAAAAGTGGTACGATTCACCAACAAAAGTTAGCAGACCAGAAAGTGCAAGCAGACGTTTACAAAGAGGAAAGATGCTTGATTTTTGCAATGACCTGTCTGGATTGTTTATGAAGTGGGAGAGTGCTGGAAAAAGGGAGAGCGAGAAAGAGAAGGTGAACACTTTGTTAGTGAAACTGCCAGATGAGTATGAAAACATCGTTAGCACGGTTGAGGACTTGCGGGATCATCAATGGATTTGGACCTCCGTCGTTGAAATGATCTTGGTTCGGGAAAGTACTATTGAGATGTGGAGAGGAGGAAAGAGTGGCCAAGCCTTGGCCACTGGAACTTATTGGAGGGATGAAAATCCAAAGAAACCTTACGGAAACTTTGGAGGAGGAGGGAGAGGGAATCAACATAATGTTTTTGGACCTAGGCCCCCAAAGGGGCCTTGTCATTTTTGTAAGAAGCTAGGGCATTATATCGCCACGTGTACTTGATTGACGTAGTTAAGGATTAAGGAGGGAAATAATGGTGGTTCAGTCGGAGGGAAGAAGAAGGCGCTCGTGGCAATACAAGTAACAGGTGGAGACTCCGATGACGATGATGGGGAGCTTCTCCTCAACGAGGAGTTGGAGGTAGAAACCGAGCCGGAGATTTCGAGGAAGCAAAAGTGTGCTTTAGGTGAAGTGAAAGAAAAACGCGAAGAAGGTTGGATCATTGACTCGGAGCCTCTATGCATATGTGTAAAGAGAAGCATATGTTTACTAAAATGAGGAAGATTCCTATGGTAGAGATAGAGTGTGGGGATGGGAGAATAGTGACCACTAGTTTAGTGGGATCTGTGGATCTGAGAGTCTTAGTTGAAGGTAAGACATCCATAGTTACATTCTCGGATGTACTTTTAATTCCAGAGTTGAACAAAAACCTTATCTCTACGTCGGTCTTAGATGATAGGGGTTTTGAGACTTGTACTAAGAAATGAGTCTTTGTTGCTAGTTATGAGGATAAGGTATAATTCACAGCTGAAAAGGGTAGTCAAAGAATGTTTAGGCTAAATTTGAGTAATGGAAATACGAGAGTTTACTATGCCGATGTAAGTGACTTGATAATTTCGTATAAGAGATTGGGGCATGTACATCTAGATAGACTGAAATAAATGAAGAAAATAGGAGTAGTTGAGTGAATTCATTTTGGGGATGATGAGATCTTGGATGATTATAGTGGATGTGCTCAAGGTAAGGCCCATAGAATACCTTTCCCAAAGACTGCTACCTATAAAGGTGAAAAAGTTTTGGATCTAGTTCACACTGACATATGGGGACCAGCCAAAGTACCGTCGGTCAGAGGAAAAAGGTTTATGCTTACCATTACCAATGATTGGTCTAGATACTTTAGAGTCTACTTCTTGAAGGATAAATCTGAGGCACCGGCTTACATCAAAGAGTATAAATTATGGAGTGAGAAGCTCCATGAGACACCTATAAAGAGAGTGAGGAGTGATATTGGGGGGGAATACACCTCTAATCAATTTGAGAATTATTTGAAAGAGGAAGGGGTTGAACACCAAAAGATTCTTCCAAAGAATCTAGAACAAAACGGTGTAGCCGAAAGACTAAATAGGACACTAAGTGATAGTGCCCGGAGTATGCTATCGGACAAAAAGATAAGAAAACGCTTTTGGGCAGAAGCTATGAATTTTGCTAATTATCTTAAGAATAGAGTCCTTACCTCGGCGGTGAAAGTTCAAACCCCCTTTGAAAGATGGATTGGAAGAAAGCTAGATATCTCTCACTTAAAGGTGTTCGGAAGTCAAGTTTTTAGCCTAAACTCAGAAAAATCTGATTGGAAGTTAAATGTGTAGAAATTAATGGTTATTTTTAGTATTTTCAAGGTCTAAAATGAAAAGCATAAAAGAAGCCGAGGCATTCTGCTTCTAACTCCTCTCTTCAGCTCCCACACTTATCGCAGTCACTAAAAGTTGAAGAGGAAGCTAGAGCCATGGCTGCCTATGTTGCTTAAGAGATAAAGAGACAGGTGGTAGATTTTGGTGGATTTACCAAAATATACTTGACGGACCCAGGATTTGATCTTGGTACTTACCGTCCGTCAAGTCTGAATATACAGTAGCTTTATCCTATACTCTAGGATTGGTGCTGAGACATATAGGGTTTGACATATATATAAATTGTTAAGCGTGAACTTATTCATTTAACTGAAAATATAGACGTCGCGCATGGATACAAGTTTGTAAAGTACGGAGTACGGTATGGTTCCGAAATGAATACCGCGCATTTTGTTTCGACAACGAAACAAATATCGCCCAACGATTTATGACGGCTACGATTAGAACCCGGTTTTGATCGGACGACCGCGAATGATGCCGAGATCGCGGAATACGATTTTGGCGGCTTTCGATCACCGCCACATCGATTGACACGTGGCATGATCACATTGGATTTTGGCATCTCCAATGATTACAAGAACGAATCCAGATATGACATGTGTCGACTGGTTGGCCATGTCGTACAATGGCAGTATAGAAAGTACACCGGCACCTGTACCTTTCTGTACGACACAGTATTTTGATTGGTGTCGTACTTCAATAGATAGAGTTTTAGAGAGAGATAGGATTTATGAAAATTTGGTAGATAGGACCCTCTCTCTCAGAGAGCCTCTGTACAAAAGGTCAACTTTGACCCTCTATAACTTACTGCTTAGGGGAGCAAATTCAGATATTCTTTTTGCTATCGACTCAGGGGAGTCTTGCCTTCATAGGGTTGGAGGTATTCAGATTTTTTGTCTGCCAGGGTGGCAGCTATTTTTGCTGAAACACAAAGGGGTCATGGTTATCTTAGAGGCTTCGTGTGAGCAGCTTACTCTGAGGGCCAATGGAGGTCTCAGAGTTGCAAGATGCAAGGGGAAAGCTGGGGTACTTACTTCGAAATGATGAAAATGTAAAGGGATATAGAGTCTATGATCTGGGGAAAGAGGATATCATTCTAGTAAAACACTTGGCAGTTATGGATGAAGGAAAGTCAGTGGATCTATTCAAATACACCAAACCGGTCAGAATCAAAATTGAATCGGAAAGTGAGGTAGATTAAGATTCTTCTAACCAAACTTTGGCTTAGCTAGCTGTTGCGGATGAAGAAGAAAAACTGGCCGAGAGTGACTGTTTGTTGGAGCAACAGTTTCAGGCTCAAACAAAGAAAGAGGATGAGGAAAGACTGGAAATGGACTCCATGGATAGGGGAGAAAGACCGAAGATGGATGTCACAGATAGAGGAGAAATTGAAGTCATTCGAAATAATCTAAGATTGGCTTCCATTTTGGCATCTGAATTTGAAGGAGGAAGGAGAAGTGCATGAGGCTGCAAAAAAAACAAGTAAATAACAAAGTAACGAAGCTGTCCCATTTGAGTGAAACCGAAACATATTGGGAGGCAATTAATAGTCCATAACGGAGTAGATGGGTGACAGCTGTTAATGAGGAAATGGCTTCCGTCATGGAAGCAAACACATGGGAGTTGGTGGACTGTCCTCCGGACAAAAAGCCAATTGGATGCAAGTGGGTAATAAGTTGAAACTCAACCTGGATAACACTATCAAGCGATACAAGGCTAGAGTAGTGGCAAAAGAATTCACACAAATGGAAGGGATTAATTATGAGGAGACCTTTGCTCCGGTTGTCAGATTCCCTCTGTCCAGATTCTACTTTGTTTGGCGGGGGCGGAAGACATGTAGGTACACTAGATGGATATCAAAATTGCTTTCTTACACGAAGAATTGGAGAAAAAAATATTCATGCGACAACCCGAAGGCTTTGTAAAGAAGGGAATATAAAGCAAGGTGTGTAGGTTGATAAAGTCCCATTATGGACTTAAGTAGGCACCACGCCAATGGAACAAGAAACTAGACGAGTTTTTGAAAGGTTTGGGATACATCCGAATCAGTTCATATCATTCTAGTTTATCTATTTGAGGACAAGAAAGGTATAATTTTCATTGCCATCTATGTTGATGATTTGCTTGTCTTGAGTAAATTAATCGAAAAAATCAATAGGTTAAAAAAAGATTCAAAGAGTATATTTGAAATGAAAGATTTTGGAGAAGCAAAATATATTCTCGGAATTCAAATGGAGAGGGATAGAGGAAAGAAAGTCATTAGATTAACTCAAAAGGAAGCAATCGGAAACATGCTCGAAAAATTTCAAATGGATAAAACAAATAGTTGTACTACTCTAATGGATTTAAAGAAGGGAAACGAGGGGAGTATAGAAGGGGAAGTTGTGGTTTTGGATGAGGAGTTAGGACTGGAGGATAGAAAGTTTATGCATACTTTTCCGTACAGACATGTTGTTGGCAGTTTGATATATTTTATGAATTATACCCATCCTGACATAGCACCAGTTGTAGGAGTTTTAAGTAGAAGCTTGAATGATCCTAAGAAGAAAGACTAGGAAGCAGCCAAGAGGGTAATGCGGTACATCATAGGAAAAAGAGATCTATGGTTGCATTTGGGAGGGGATAATACTGACATCACCACTTGGAGTGATGCCAGTTATGGGGATGCTCCGATGAGGAGGTGTACTTCAGAGTATGTGTTGTACGTTGGAAATGGGTGTAGAAACTACATTCTGTTGTACGTTGACATGGCATGACGTGGAGCCACGTGGAGAGATGACATTTGGTCGCGGGAATTCCGAGGAACCTATGGACGAGTAAAAAAGGGGCATGGGTCCACGTAATGGCTTTGTCGTAGAGTGGTCATACAAAAGGTACACCGGTTTTAGTACTTTTCAGTACGGTTCAATAATATGATTGTGTGGAAACTAATGGTATTATTAGTATTTTCTAGGTCTGAAAAGAAATATAGAAGTCGAGGCAGTCTATCTCT
>JBBHKE010001270.1:0-16191 GCA_037447655.1 Zygnema cylindricum | reverse complement strand
TTACACAAACTGTTAGCGAAAACACAAATTGTCACCTAAATTACACAAACTGTTATCGATAACAAGATTGTTTTTTAAATTACAAAACAGTTAGCAATAAAAAAAATTGTCACCTAAATTACACAAACAGTTAGCTATAAAAAGAATTTTCACCTAAATTACACAAACAGTTAGCGATAACAAGAATTGTTGCCTAAATGACAAAAACAATTAGCGATAACAAGAATTGATGCCTAAATTACACAAACAGTTAGCGATAACACAAATTGTCACCTAAATTACACAAACTTTTAGCGATAACAAGAATTGTAACCTTAATTACACAAATTGTTAGCATCAACAAAAATTGTTACCTAAATTACACAAACTGTTAGCGATAACACAAATTGTCACCTAAATTACACAAACTTTT
Organism: Zygnema cylindricum; assembly: GCA_037447655.1. Taxonomy (NCBI): domain Eukaryota; kingdom Viridiplantae; phylum Streptophyta; class Zygnematophyceae; order Zygnematales; family Zygnemataceae; genus Zygnema; species Zygnema cylindricum. Next base: position 15,779 of record JBBHKE010001270.1, on the reverse strand, counting down.
AGCGATAACAAGAATTGTAACCTAAATTACACAAACTGTTAGCGATAACAAGAATTGTTACCTAAATGACAAAAACAATTATCGATAACAAGAATTGTTGCATAAATTACATAAACAGTTAGCGATAACAAGAATTGTTGCCTAAATTACACAAACAGTTAGCGATAACAAAAATTGTTACCTAATTTACACAAACAGTTAGCGATAACAAGAATTGTTACCCTAATACACAAACAGTAAGTGATAACACAAATTGTTACCTAAATTACACAAACTGTGAGCAATAACAAAAATTGTAACCTAAATTACACAATTTGTTAGCATTAACAAGATTTTACCTAAATTACACAAACTGTTAGCGATAACAAGAATTGTTTCCTAAATTACAAAAACAGTTAGTGATAACAAGAATTGTTGCCTAAATTACACAAATTGTTAGCGATTAAAAGAATTCTTACCTAAATTACATAAAAAGTTAGCGATAACAAGAATTGTCACCTAAATTACAAAAATTGTTAGCGATAACAAGAATTGTTGCCTAAATTACAGAAATTGTTAGCATTAACAAGAATTTTGCCTAAATTTCAAAAACAGCTAGTGATAACAAGAATTGTTGCCTAAATTACACAAATTGTTAGCGATTAAAATAATTCTTACCTAAATTACATAAAAAGTTAGCAATAACAAAAATTGTCACCGAAATTACACAAACTGTTAGCGATAACAAGAATTGTTACCTAAATTACAAAAACAGTTAGCGATAACAAGAATTGTTACCTAAATTACACAATTTGTTAGCGATAACAAAAATTGTTACCTAAATTACACAAACAGTTAGCGATAACACAAATTGTCACCTAAATTACACAATCTGTTAGCGATAACAAGAATTGTTACCTAAATTACACAAAGAGTTAGTGATAACAAGAATTGTTACCTAAATTACAAAAACTATTAGCGATAAAAAAAATTGTCACCTTAATTACACAAACAGTAAGCAATAACAAAAAATTTAACCTAAATTTCACAAATTGTTAGCATTACCAAAAATTGTTACCTAAATTACACAAATTGTTAGCATTAACAAGAATTGTTACCTAAATTATACAAATTGTTAGCATTAACAAGAATTTTACCTAAATTACTCTAAAAGTTAGTGATAACAAAAATTGTTACCAAAATTACAAACACAGTTAGCAATAATAAGAATTGTCACCTAAATTACACAAACTAGTAGCGATAACAAGAGTTTTACCTAAATTAAACAAACTGTTAGCGATAACAAGAATTGTTACCAAAATTACACAAACAGTTAGCGATAACAAGAATTGTTAGCTAAATTACACAAACAGTTAGCAATAACAAGAATTGTTGCCTAAATTACACAAACAGTTAGCGATATCAAGTATTGTTTCCTAAATTACACAAATTGTTAGCGATAACAAGAATTGTTACCTAAATTATACAAATAGTAAGCGATAACACAAATTATCACCTAAATTACACAGACTGTTAGCAATAACAAGAATTGTAACCTAAATAACACAATTTTATGGCATTAACAAGAATTTTTCCTAAATTACACAAACTCTTAGCGATAACAAGAATTGTTACCTAAATTACAAAATCAGTTAGCGATAATAAGAATTGTTGCCTAAATTACACAAACAGTTAGAGATAACAAGAATTGTTACCTAAATTACAAAAACTATTAGCGATAAAAAAAATTGTTACCTAAATAACACAAATTGTTTGCGATAACAAGAATTGTTACCTAAATTACACAATTTGTTAGCGATAACAAGAATTGTTTCCTAAATTACAAAAACAGTTAGCGATAACAAGAATTGTTGCCTAAATTACACAAATTGTTAGCGATAACAAGAATTGTTACCTAAATTACAGAAACAGTTAGCGATAACAAGAATTGTCACCTAAATTACACAAACTGTTAGCGATAACAGAAATTGTTACCTAAATTACACAAACAGTTAGTGATAACAAGAATTGTTACCTAAATTACACTAGCAGTTTGCGATATCAAGAATTGTTACCTAAATTACAAAAACTATTAGCGATAAAAAGAATTGTGACCTAAATGACACAAATTGTTAGCGATAACAATAATTGTTACCTAAATTACACAAACAGTTAGGGATAACAAGATTTGTTCCCTAAATTACACAAATAATTAGCGAAAACAAGAATTATAACCTAAATTACACAAACAGTTAGCGATAACAAAAATTGTTACGTAAATTACACAAACTATTAGCGATAGCAATAATTGTAACCTAAATTACACAAATTGTTAGCATTAACAAGAATTGTTACCTACATTACACTAAAAGTTAGTGATAACAAGAATTGTTATCAAAATTACAAAAATAGTTAGCGATAACAAGTATTGTCACCTAAATTACACAAACTATTAGCGATAATAAGAATTTTTCCTAAATTACCGAAACAGTTAGCGATAACAAATATTGTTACCTAAATTACAGAAACAGTTAGCGATAACAAAACTTGTCACCTAAATTAGACAAACTGTTAGCGATAACAAGAATTGTAACCTAAATTACACAAATTGTTAGCTATAACAAGAATTCTTACCTAAATTACAAAAACTGTTAGCGATAAAAATAATTGTAACCTAAATTACACAAACTATTAGCGATAACAAGAATTGTTAGCTAAATTACAAAAACAGTTTGCGATAACAAAAATTGTTACGTAAATTACACAATTTGTTAGCGATAACAAGAATTGTTACCTAAATTACACAAACTGTAAGCGATAACAAGAATTGTTACCTAAATTACACAAACAATTAGCAATAAAAAGAATTGTCACCTAAATTATACAAACAGTTTGCGATAACAAGAATTGTTACCTAAATTACACAAATTGTTAACGATAAGAAGAATAATTACCTAAATTACAAACACTGTTAGCAATAACAAAAACTGTTGCCTAAATAACACAAACAGTTAGTGATAATAAGAAATGTTACCTAAATTACACAAATTGTTAGCGATAACAAGAATTGTTACCTAAATTACACGAACTGTTAGCGATAACAAGAATTGTGACCTAAATTACAAAAATAGTTAGCGATAACAAGAATTATTGCCTAAATTACACAAATTGTTAGCGATAACAAGAATTGTTATCTAAATTACAAAAACAGTTAGCGATAACACAAATTGTCACCTAAATTACACAAAATGTTTGCAATAACAAAACTTGTAACCTAAATTATACAAATTGTTAGCATTAATAAGAATTGTTACCTATATTACACAAACTGTTAGCTATAACAAGAATTGTTACCTAAAATACAAAAACATTTAACGATAACTAGAATTGTCACCTAAATTACACAAACTGTTAGCGATAACAAGGTTTGTAACCTAAATTACATAAATTGTTAGCATTAACAAAAATTGTTACCTAAATTACACAAACTGTTAGCGATAACAACAATTGTTACCTAAATTACATAAACAGTTAGCGATAACAAGAATTGTAACCTAAATTACACAAACTGTTAGCGATAACAAGAATTGTTTCCTAAATTACAAAACAGTTAGCAATAAAAAGAATTGTAACCTAAATTACACAAACAGTTAGCAATAAAAAAAATTGTCACCTAAATTACACAAACAGTTAGCGATAACAAGAAATTGTTACCTAAATTACACAAACAGTTAGCGATAACAAAAATTGTTACCTAAATTACACAAACAGTTAGCGATAACATAACTTGTCACCTAAATTACATAAATAGGAAGAGATAACAAGATTTGTTATCTAAATTACACAAACTGTTAGCGATAACTAGAATTGTCACCTAAATTACACAAATTGTTAGCATTAACAAGAATTGTTACCTAAATTACACAAACAGTTAGCGATAACATAAATTGTCACCTAAATTAAACAAACTGTTAGCGATAACAAGAATTGTAACCTAAATTACACAAATTGTTAGCATTAACAAGAATTGTTACCTAAATTACACAAACAGTTAGCGATAACACAAATTGTCACCTAAATTACACAAACTGTTAGCGATAACAATAATTGTCACCTAAATTACACAAACAGTTAGCGATAACAAGAATTGTTGCCTAAATTACACAAATAGGTAGAGATAACAAGAATTGTTATCTAAATTACAGAAACAGTTAGCGATAACACAAATTGTCACCTAAATTACACAAATTGTTAGCATTAATAAGAATTGTTACCTAAATTACACAAACTGTTAGCAATAAAAATAATTGTCACCTAAATTACACAAACAGTTAGCGATAAAAAAAATTGTCACCTAAATTACACAAACAGTTAGCGATAACAAGAATTGTTACCTAAATTACACAAACAGTTAGTGATAACAAGAATTTTTACCTAAATTACACAAACAGTTAGCGATAACAAAACTTGTCACCTAAATTACACAAACAGTTAGCGATAACAAGAATTGTTACCTAAATTACACAAACAGTTAGCGATAACAAGAATTGTTACCTAAATTACACAAAATGTTAGCGATAACAAGAATTATAACCTAAATTACACAAATTATTCGCATTAACAAGAATTGTTACCTAAATTACACAAATTGTTAGCGATAACAAGAATTTTTACCTAAATTACAAAAACTGTTAGCGATAAAAATAATTGTTACCTAAATTACACAAACTATTAGCGATAACAAGAATTGTTACCTAAATTACAAAAACAGTTTGCGATAACAAAAATTGTTACCTAAATTACACAATTTGTTAGCGATAACAAGAATTGTTACCTAAATTACACAAAGTGTTAGCGATAACAAGAATTGTTACCTAAATTACACAAACAGTTAGTGATAACAAGAATTTTTACCTAAATTACACAAGCAGTTAGCGATAACAAGAATTGTTACCTAAATTACAAAAACTATTAGCGATAAAAAGAATTGTTACCTAAATTACACAAATTGTTGGTGATAACAATAATTGTTACCTAAATTCCACAAACAGTTAGCGATAACAAGATTTGTTACCTAAATTACACAAACAATTAGCGATAACAAGAATTATTACCTAAATTACACAAACAGTTAGCGATAACAAAAATTGTTACCTAAATTACACAAACTATTAGCGATAGCAAGAATTGTAACCTAAATTACACAAATTGTTAGCATTAACAAAAATTGTTACCTATATTACACTAAAAGTTAGCTAAAACAAGAATTGTTACCAAAATTACAAAAACAGTTAGCGATAACAAGAATTGTCACCTAAATTACACAAACTATTAGCGATAACAAAATTTTTACCTAAATTACACAAACTGTTAGCGATAACAAGAATCGTTACCTAAATTACAAAAACAATTAGCGATAACAAGAATTGATACCTAAATTACACAAACAGTTAGCGATAACAAGAATTGTTACCTAAATTACACAAATTGTTAGCATTAACAAGAATTTTACCTAAATTACACAAACAGTTAGCGATAACAAGAATTGTTACCTAAATTACAAAAACAATTAGCGATAACAAGAATTGTTGCCTAAATTACACAAATTGTTAGCGATAACAAGAATTGTTACCTAAATTACACAAACAGTTAGCGATAACAAAAATTGTTACCTAAATTACACAAACTGTTAGCGATAACAAAAATTGTTACCTAAATTACACAAACAGTTAGCGATAACAAGAATTTTTACCTAAATTACACAAACTGTTAGCGATAACAAGAATTGTAACCTAAATTACAAAAACAGTTAGCGATAACAAGAATTGTTACCTAAATTACACAAACTATTAGCGATAACAAGAATTGTTACCTAAATTACAAAAAACAGTTTGTGATAACAAAAATTGTTACCTAAATTACACTAAAAGTTAGTGATAAACAAGAATTGTTATCAAAATTACAAGAAACAGTTAGCGATAACAAGAATTGTCACCTAAATTACACAAACTGTTAGCGATAACAAGAATTGTTACCTAAATTACATAAATTGTTAGCGATAACAAGAATTGTTACCTAAATTACACAAACTGTTAGCGATAACAGGAATTGTTACCTAAATTACACAAACAATTAGCGATAACAAGAATTGTTGCCTAAATTACACAAACAGTTAGCGATATCAAGAATTGTTGCCTAAATTACACAAAATGTTAGCATTAACAAAAAATGTTACCTAAATTACACAAACTGTTAGCGATAACAAGAATTGTTACCTAAATTACAAAAACAGTTAGCGATAACAAGAATTGTTGCCTAAATTACAGAAAAAGTTAGCGATAACAAGAATTGTTACCTAAATTACACAAATTGTTAGCGATAACAAGAATTGTTACCTTAATTACAAAAACAGTTAGCGATAACACAAATTGTCACCTAAATTACACAAACTGTAAGCGATAACAAAAATTGTAACCTAAATTTCACAAATTGTTAGCATTAACAAGAATTGTTACCTAAATTACACAAACAGTTAGCGATAACAAGAACTGTTACCTAAATTACACAAACTGTTAGCGATAACAATAATTGTTACCTAAATTACACAAACTGTTAGCGATAACAAGAATTGTTACCTAAATTACAAAAACATTTAGCGATAATAAGAATTGTTGCCTAAATTACACAAACAGTTAGCGATAACACAAATTGTCACCTAAATTACATAAACTGTTAGCGATAACAAGAATTGTAACCTAAATTACACAAATTGTTAGCATTAACAAAATTGTTACCTAAATTACACAAACTCTTAGCGATAACAAGAATTGTTACCTAAATTACACAAACTGTTAGCAATAACAAGAATTGTTACCTAAATTACAAAAACAGTTAGCGATAACAAGAATTGTTACCTAAATTACACAAATTATTAGCATTAACAAGAATTGTTACCTAAATTACACAAACAGTTAGCGATAACACAAATTGTCACCTAAATTACACAAATTGTTAGCGATAACAAGAATTGTTACCTAAATGACAAAAACAATTAGCGATAACAAGAATTGATGCCTAAATTACACAAACAGTTAGCGATAACAAGAATTGTTACCTAAATTACACAAATTGTTAGCATTAACAAGAATTTTACCTAAATTACAGAAACTGTTAACGATAACAAGAATTTTTGCCTAAATTACACAATTTGTTAGCGATAACAAGAATTGTTGCCTAATTACACAAACAGTAAGCGATAACACAAATTGTTACCTAAATTACACAGACTGTTAGCAATAACAAGAATTGTAACCTAAATTACAAAATTTGTTTGCATTAAGAAGAATTTTACCTAAATTACACAAATTGTTATCGATAACAAGAATTGTTTCCTAAATTACAAAAACAGTTAACGATAACAAGAATTATTGCCTAAATTACACAAATTGTTAGCGATAACAAGAATTGTTACCTAGATTACAGAAACAGTTAGCGATAACAAGAATTGTCACCTAAATTACACAAACTGTTAGCGATAACAAGAATTGTAGCCTAAATTACAAAAATTGTTAGCATTAACAAGAATTTTACCTAAATTACACAAACTGTTAGCGATAACAGGAATTGTTACCTAAATAACAAATACAATTAGCAATAACAAGAATTGTTGCCTAAATTACACAAACAGTTAGCGACAACAAGAATTGTTGCCTAAATTACACAAAATGTTAGCAATAACAAGAATTGTTACCTAAATTACACAAACAGTTAGCGATAACACAAATTGTCACCTAAATTACATAAACAGTTAGCGATAACAAGAATTGTAACCTACATTACACAAATTGTTACCATTAACAAAAAATTTACCTAAATTACACAAACAATTAGCGATAACAAGAATTGTTACCTAAATTACAAAACAGTTAGCGATAATAAAAATTGTAGCCTAAATTACAGAAAAAGTTAGTGATAACAAAAATTGTTACCTAAATTACACAAATTGTTAGCGATAACAAGTATTGTTACCTAAATTACACAAACAGTTAGCGATAACAAAAATTGTTACCTAAATTACACAAACTATTAGCGATAGCAAGAATTGAAACCTAAATTACACAAATTGTTAGCATTAACAAGAATTGTTACCTATATTACACTAAAAGTTAGCGATAACAAGAATTGTTACCAAAATTACAAAATCAGTTAGCGATAACAAGAATTGTCACCTAAATTACACAAATTATTAGCGATAACAAAAATTTCACCTAAATTACACAAACTGTTAGCGATAACAAGAATTGTTACCTAAATTACACAAATTGTTAGCATTAACAAGAATTGTTACCTAAATTACAGAAACAGTTAGCGATAACAAGAATTGTCACCTAAATTACACAAACTGTTAGCGATAACAAGAATTGTAGCCTAAATTACAGAAATTGTTAGCATTAACAAAAATTTTACCTAAATTACACAAACTGTTAGCGATAACAGGAATTGTTACCTAAATAACAAATATATTTAGCAATAACAAGAATTGTTGCCTAAATTACACAAACAGTTAGCGACAACAAGAATTGTTGCCTAAATTACACAAAATGTTAGCAATAACAAGAATTGTTACCTAAATTACACAAACAGTTAGCGATAACACAAATTGTCACCTAAATTACATAAACAGTTAGCGATAACAAGAATTGTAACCTAAATTACACATATTGTTAGCATTAACAAAAAATTTACCTAAATTACACAATTAATTAGCGATAACAAGAATTGTTACCTAAATTACAAAAATAGTTAGCGATAATAAAAATTGTAGCCTAAATTACAGAAAAAGTTAGTGATAACAAAAATTGTTACCTAAATTACACAAATTGTTAGCGATAACAAGTATTGTTACCTAAATTACACAAACAGTTAGCGATAAAACAAATTGTCACCTTAATTACACAAACTGTAAGCGATAACAAAAATTGTAACCTAAATTTCACAAATTGTTAGCATTAACAAGAATTGTTACCTAAATTACACAAACAGTTAGCGATAACAAGAACTCTTACCTAAATTACAAAAACTGTTAGCGATAACAATAATTCTTACCTAAATTACACAAACTGTTAGCGATAACAAGAATTGTTACCTAAATTACAAAAACAATTAGCGATAATAAGAATTGTTGCCTAAAGTACACAAACAGTTAGCGATAACACAAATTGTCACCTAAATTACATAAACTGTTAGCGATAACAAGAATTGTAACCTAAATTACACAAATTGTTAGCATTAACAAAATTTTTACCTAAATTACACAAACTCTTAGCGATAACAAGAATTGTTACCTAAATTACAAATGCAATTAGCAATAACAAGAATTGATGCCTAAATTACACAAACAGTTAGCGATAACAACAATTGTTACCTAAATTACACAAATTATTAGCATTAACAAGAATTTTACCTAAATTACACAAACTGTTAGCGATAACAAGAATTGTTACCTAAATGACAAAAACAATAAACAATAACAAGAATTGTTGCCTAATTACACAAACAGTTAGCGATAACAAGAATTGTTGTCTAAATTACACTAACAGTTAGCGATAACAAGAATTGTTACCTAAATTACACAAATTGTTTGCGATAACAAGAATTGTTACCTAAATTACACAAACAGTAAGCGTTAACACAAATTGTTACCTAAATTACACAGACTGTAAGCAATAACAAGAATTGTAACCTAAATTACAAAATTTGTTTGCATTAACAAGAATTTTACCTAAATTACACAAACTGTTAGCGATAACAAGAATTGTTTCCTAAATTACAAAAACAGTTAGCGATAACAAGAATTGTTGCCTAAATTACACAAATTGTTAGCGATAACAAGAATTGTTATCTAAATTACAGAAACAGTTAGAGATAACAAAAATTGTCACCTAAATTACACAAACTGTTAGCGATAACAAGAATTGTTACCTAAATTACAGAAACAGTTAGTGATAACAAGAATTGTTACCTAAATTACACAAGCAGTTAGCGATAACAACAATTGTTACCTAAATTACAAAAACTATTATCAATAACAAGAATTGTAACCTAAATTACACAAATTGTTAGTGATAACAATAATTGTTACCTAAATTACACAAACAATTAGTGATAACAAGATTTGTTACTTAAATTACACAAAAAATTAGCGATAACAAGAATTATTACCTAAATTACACAAACAATTAGCGATAACAAAAATTGTTACCTAAATTACACAAACTATTAGCGATAGCAAGAATTGTAATCTAAATTACACAAATTGTTAGCATTAACAAGAATTGTTACCTATATTACACTAAAAGTTAGTGATAACAAGAATTGTTACCAAAATTACAGAATCAGTTAGCGATAACAAGAATTGTCACCTAAATTACACAAACTGTTAGCGATAACAAGAATTGTTACCTAAATGACAAAAACAATTAGCGAAAATAAGAATTGATGCCTAAATAACACAAACAGTTAGCGATAACAAGAATTGTTACCAAAATTACAAAATCAGTTAGCGATAACAAGAATTGTCACCTAAATTACACAAACAATTAGCGATAACAAGAATTTTACCTAAATTACACAAACTGTTAGCGATTACAAGAATTGTTACCTAAATGACACAAACAGTTAGCGATAACAAGAATTGTTACCTAAATTACACAAATATTTAGCATTAACAAGAATTTTACCTAAATTACAGAACCTGTTAGCGCTAACAAGAATTGTCACCTAAATTACACAAACAATTAGCGATAACAAGAATTCTACCTAAATTACACAAACAATTAGCGATAACAAGAATTGATGCCTAAATTACACAAACAGTTAGCGATAACAAGAATTGTTCTCTAATTTACAGAAAGGGTTTGCGCTAATATGAATTGTTACCTAACTTACGCAAACTATTAGCGATAATAGGAATTGTTATCTAACTTACACAAACTGTTGGAGCTAATAAGAATGGTTACCTTAATTACACAAACTGTTAGCGATAATAAAAATGGCTACCTAATTACACAAACTGTTAGCGATAAAAAGAATTGTAACCTAAATTACACAAATTATTAGCGATTATAAGAACTGTTACCTAAATTACACAAACTCTTAGCGATAACAGGTATTTTTACCTAACTTACATAAGTTGTTAGCGATAACAAGAATTGTAACCTAAATTACACAAAGGGTTTGCGCTAACATGAATTGTTATCTAACTTAAACAAATTGTAAGCGGTAACAAGAATGGTTACCTTATTTACACAAACTGTTAGCGATAACAAAAATGGCTACCTAAATTACACAAACTGTTAGCGATAAAAAAAATTGTTACCTAAATTACACAAATTATCAGCGATAACAATAATTGTTTCCTAAAGTACACAAACTATTAGCGATAACAGAAATTGTTACCTAACATATACAAATGTTAGCGATAACAAAAATTGTAACCTAAATTACACAAATTGTTAGCGATAACAAGAATGGTTACATAAGTTACACAGACTATTAGCGATAACAACAATGGTTACCTAAGTTATACAAACTGTTAGCGATAACAAGAATTGATACCTAAGTTACACAAACTATTAGTGCTAACGGAATTGTTACCTAACTTACAGGACTGTTAGCGATAACAATAATTGTTACCTAAATTATATAAACTGTTAGCGATAACCCGAATTGTTGTCATGCCGCATCGAGTCGGTTGCCTGCCCGGACGATATCATGCCCGTATGCGTGATATTCGCCGTGCCCGCACGATGTTATGCATGCACGCGCTGTATTTCCAATGTATGCGCGATATTTTGCACGCATGCGTGGTATTACATAAACTCTTAGCGCTTACAAGAATGGTTACCTAACGTATACAAACTGTTAGCGATAATAGGAATTGTGACCTAAAATACACAAAACGTTAGCGATAACAAGAATTGTTACCTATATTTTACAAATTGTTAGCGACAACAAGAATTGTTGCCTAAATAAAACAAACAATTAGCGATAACAGGAATTGTTACCTAAATTATCACAAACAACTAGCGATAACAAGAATTGTTACCTAAATTTCACAAACTATTAGTGATAACAGGAATTGTTATCTAACTTACACAAACTATTAGCCCTAACAAAAATGATTTCCTAACTTACACAAACTATTAGAGATAACAAGAATTGTTACCTAAATTAAAAAATAGTTGGCGATTACAAGAATTGTTACCTAAATTACACAAAAAATTAGCGATAACAAGAATTGTTACCTAAATTACACAAACAGTTAGCGATAACAAGAATTGTTATCTAACTTACACAAAGTGTTTGCGCTAACATGAATTGTCACCTAATTTACACAAAGTGTTTGCGATAAGGAAAATAGTAAACTAAATTTGCACAAACGGTTAGCGATAACAAGAATTGTTTCCTAAATTTCACAAACAGTTAGCCATAACAATAATTGTTACCAAAATTACAAAACAGTTAACGATAACAAGAATTGTTACCTAAATTACACAATTAGTTAGGGATAACAAGAATTGTTCCCTAAATTACACAAACTATTAGCAATAACAAGAATTGTAACCCAAATTACACAAATTGCTAGCAATAACAAGAATTGTTAACTAAATAAGACAAACGGATAGCATTAACAGAAATTGTTACCTAAATTACACAAACTTTAAGAGATAACTAGAGTTGTTACCTAAATTACACAAACAGTTAGCGATAACAATAATTTTACCTAAATTACATAAACAGTTAGCGATAACAAGAATTTCACCTAAATTACACAAACAATTAGCGATAACATGAATTGTTATCTAACTTACACAAACTGTTCGCCCTAACCAGAATGGTTACCTAACTTACACAACAGTAAGGGATGAAATGAATTGTTATCTAAACTTCACAAAATGTTTGTGCTAACAAGAATTGTTACCTAACTTAATCAAGCTGTTAGCAATAACATAAATTGTTATCTAACTTACACAAACTATTAGGGCTAACAAGAATCGTTACCTAAATTTCACAAACAGTTAGCGATAACAAGAATTGTTACCAAATTTACACAAAGAGTTAGCAATAAGAGTAATTGTTATCTAAATTAAACAAACTGTGAGCGATAACAGGAACTGTTACCTAACTTACACAAACTTTTAGCGACAACAAGAATTGATATCTTACTTACAGAAACTGTTAGCGCTAACAAGAATTGTTACCTAAATTACACAAACTATTAGCGATAACAAGAATTGTTTTCTATTTTACACAAATAGTTAGCGATAACAAGAATTATTACCTAAATTACACAAGCTATTAGCGATAACAAGAATTGTTTTCTATTTTACACAAACAGTTAGCGATAATAGGAATTATTACCTAAATTACACAAAAAGTTAGTGATAACAAGAATCATTACCTATATTGCACAAACAGTTAGCGATAACAGGAATTGTTTTCTAAATTACACAAACTGTTAGCGCTATTAAAAATGGTTACCTAAATTACACAAACTATTAGTGAAAATATGAATCGTTACCTATCTTACACAAATTGATAGTGCTAACAAGAATTGTTACCTAAATTACACAAACGGTTAGCAATAACGAGAATTGTTACCTTTATTACACAAACAGTTAGCGATAATAGGAATTGTAATTTAACTTACAAACACAGTTAACGCTTACAAGAATGGTTTCCTAACTTACACAAATTGTTAGCTCTAACAAGAATAGTTACCTAACTTACACAAATTGTTAGCAATAACAAAAATTGTTACCTAAATTACAAAAACAGTTAGCGATAACAAGAATTGTTACCTAACTTACACAAATTGTTAGCAACAACAAAAATTGTTACCCAAATTACAAAAATAAATAGCGATAACAAGAATTGTTTCTTAAATTAGACAAATAGTTAGCGATAACAAGAATTGTTACCTAAATTACAAAAACTATTAGCGATAACAAGAATTGTTCTCTAACTTACACAAACAGTTAGCGATAACGGGAATTGTTATCTAAATAACACAAACTGTTTGTGCTAATAGGAATTGTTATCTAACTTACACAAACTCTTGGCGCTTACAAGAATGGTTACCTAAAATACACAAACTATTAGCGATAACAAGAATTGTTACCAAAATTACACAAACTGTTAGCAATAATAGGAATTGTTACCTAACTTACACACACTGTTAGCGATAACAAGAATTGTTACCTAAAATACACAAACTGTTAGCGATAACAAGAGTTGTTACCTTGTTGAAATTCATAGATTTCTATAGTATTTCTAGGTTTAAATATTTTAGGATTAAGGAAAAAGGACAGACAGCCTGCCTCCACCTCCTCTCTCTAGCCCCCATACTTGTTGTAGTCAATGAAGGACAGAGAGGGTGGTTGATCCATGGCTGCCTTAGTTCAACAGGCAGTTATTTTTAGTAGGTTACTAAAAATAGTCTTGATGGACCCGGGATTTGATCCTGGTAACTGTGGTTCGTCAAGTTGGCCGATAGCGGTCAACTATATCCTACTAGACTAGGACCATCATTTCAAAATGTACGTCATCATTTCAGAATGAATACCTCGCATTTGTTTGACAGTGAAACAAATATCTCGCAAGTAATTATAACGGCTAAGATTACGTCTCATTAGAAATCCGATGGCGCACGTCATCGCCGAAATCCCGGAGTGGTCACCTTGGCATTTTGTGACGTGGCATGACCTGGAGCCACGTGGAGAGATGACATTGTGTCATAAGAATTCAAAGGAATGTACGGACGAGTAAAAAGCAGACACGCGTCTACTTAATAGCCTTGTCGTACATAGGCCGTACAAAAGGTACATCGGCAGTAGTTCCTTTTGGTACGGTATAGTAATTTGATTGGTCCGTACATCAGTAGATAGAAGTAATTAGAAGGAATCAGGACTTATAAAATTTTGGTAGGTAGTCACCTCTCCCTTTGAGAGTTTGTACAAATTGGCATTTTTAGTGCCTCATAACTTATCGGCTACGGACTAAGGGGAGTCCAAGCTGCACAAGGGTGCAGTCAAATTGTCAGTTTGCGTTCTTCGGCAGCAGTGGTTGTGGCTTGAAGTGGGTTAGTTAAATACTATCTAGAGGCTTCCTGTATTCTTTAGTCCAATGGAGGACACATAATTTCAGGTTTTTGGCCCACCCTCTATGGTGCCCACCTTTAATGGATTTGGGTTCATCTATTGGGAAGCCATGATGATGGGAGCTTTGTGTGAAAATGATACTAGGGTATAGTCAGTGGACTAGTGAAACTTCCACCTGCGAGAACTCCACCAGGTTTTACAAGAGTGAGGTTTACTGCAACAACGGATGCCTTAGCGGAGGAGGTAGATGATGGAGACAGCACTGTGTCTGAAAAAGGGAAAGGGAAGGAGACACCCCTCACTCCTATTGCCACAGTATCGAGAGCGGCGACCGTGAAGACCGTGAACAACGATACTTAAATGTGGGAGGATGTAAACATGGTTGCCAAGAACTTCATTCTGAGGCACCTCACTCAAGCTTTGGCCACTCCTCATCTTCACATTTACAAGGCCGAGGAGCAGTGGGTGAGTTTGGTGGAGATTTATAGAGCTGGAACTATTCAGGAGCTCTTGTTGGCTGAACAAAAGCTAGTGAGATACACTTACAAAGGAGGAAATATGTTAGATTACTGTAATGATCTTTCTTGTTTGTATATGGAAATGGAAAGTGCCGGGTGGACAGGTACTATGAAAATGAAA
>JBBHKE010001269.1:218754-292747 GCA_037447655.1 Zygnema cylindricum | reverse complement strand
ATCTTTATTGGAAAAAACTGGGTTATATGAAGAAGGGAGTGCATGAAGTGTTTTGTGATAATTCGGCAGCCGTTGTAATTGTAGCCAATCCAAAACATCATTTCAAAGCTAAACATATGGGCATAAGATTAAGTTTTTTGAGGGAAAATGTTGAAAACAAAATTGTGAATCTTGTGTATAGGGGTGATGGGGAAATGGCGGCTGATATGATGACCATACTTGTGCCCTCTCCCAAGTTAAAATATTGTAGAGAAAAGTGTGGATTAAAAGAGAAATTGAAATTAGACTAGAAAATAAGGGGAATGTTGAAATCACTAGATTTAGGAGGAATTTTTTAGGACTTAATAACAAAAAGGAAAGCATACGCAACTTGCCTCCACCTCCTCCCTCTAGCCCCCATACTTGTTTTATTCACTAAAAGATAGTTAGAGAGGTGGAGCCATGGCTGCCTAGGTTACCTGAAAGAGACAGGAAGGGGAAAGTAGTAGATTTAATAAAAAGGTTTCACGGACCCAGAATTTTATCCTAGTACGTGTCGTCCATGAAAGTAGTCGTTAGCGTTGTCCTATAGTCTAAGAACTGTGCTTAGATATATAGGATGTGATGCCTATTTAAACATTGCTTAGGAAATTTAATCCGATTAACCAAATTACAGATAAAAAACATAGAGACTAGTTAGAATATAGTGCGCACGAAACAAATGTATCGGACATTTGTTTTAAATGGCTACTATTAAAAGTCCGTTTGGATCCGACGGCACACATCATCGCCGAGATCTCGGAATTGCCGCTTTGGGGGTTTTTGGGCGTGACATGATGGGGCGCCACATGGCAAGATAGGATTCGGAAGCGGGAATCCCGGGGAATATGAGGACAAGTTTGAAGGAGACAAACGTCCACTCCATGGCATTGTCATACACAAGCCGTACAAAAAAGACTTCGGCCATGGTACCTTTTTGTACTGAACAATCTTCTGATTGGTTCGTACATCAGTAGATAGCGATTGTGAGAGGGGTTTTGGACTTAGAGGATTGAGGAGGTAGCCACCTCTCTCCCAATAAGCTTGTATATATATTAACATCTTTGCCACTTCATAATTTATCGCGTGGTTAGTTGTTTTCAGTAATTCTTTTTGTTGTGGACTCAAAGGAATCTATACTGCACAATGGTGTAGTCAGCTTGTCTTTTATTTTCTTGGGTGGTAGTAGTTCAGGTTGAAAGGGGGTTAGTCAAAAACTACCTAGAGGCTTCCTAAATTCTGTAGCCTAATGGGGGACACAGAATTGCAGTTTCAACGAAAAAAGATTGTCTGCCAATAATCGCGTGGATGATCACCGAGGACCGGACAAAAGGAGACAAAAAACTCATTCCCAAAACAATCAAAAGGTATTGCGAATAGCTTTCGAGAAATTATTCTTATGGTAATTTTTCATACAAATTTTTTTCCCTCTACCTCACTAACGCGGTTGCATACATATCTCCCTCCTTTCCTTGTACACACCCTCATTACTTACCTTTACTCTCGCCTTCATCTAATGATTTCACCCAATCTTCGTTGCTCACCGTTTGCTCTTCCCTCTTCTCGTTCATGCTGAATGCCTCACCCACTCCCTCTCCCTCACTCTCTTTTTCTTATTACTTTCATTCGGCTAACAATTCTTTTCTATTTCCTATTTAATGTTGTCGCCACCTCTTCATGCCTTCACCTCTTGACCTTTCTATTTTAATAAATGTGTTTTTTACATGTAGTACTTTCTTCTCATTTTTCTCGCCCAATCTCTCCTCTCCTCTCTCTTTTTCCCTCCGTTCCCTCTTCCCCTCCTCTATCACCTCTTTTCTTTTTGGTTGTTATATGTCCTCTTTTTGTTGCTTTTAATTTTAGTAAGGATAAGAGGAGTAGAGGGATAACAAGAGAGAGAGGGAAGATGAAAAAAGATTTAGGTGATGACATTACGCCGTCGCCCATTTCATGTCGGTGCATCATTCGATTGAAGGCCGATGAAATTTTGTCGGAGTCGACCAACTAACCAACATTTTACATGTCGTGTTACATCCTTTTCCCTTTTAAATTTCCCCATCCCAAAGAAAAGGGTAAGTACCAACGGCGATCGAGTATCGTCGAAGAACGAGCGACAACGGAGTATGATTGCTGGTTTAGCGAGGATACACTGTCGTTGTTGAATAAGGTTTTACATAGTACCGACGCCTTAGTACCGACAACAGATTTTCAACGTTGGTTCAACGATGACAGAATGTCGAAGCTGAATCAGCGTCGACAAACTGTTGTCACTAAACTGGCACCAACACTGTGGAGTAATGTTTGTTATATTGTTTTTTCTTTATGAATAGTAATATACTAATTTCATGTTTTATCCTATTTTTTTTCCTTCTTCTCCTCATCTACAAAACATCAAAAAGCAAGGAGATAGTGGGTCGAGAGAAAAGCCATAGTAAAAGGAATAATAGATATGACAAGTACGTTATCCACGTCGGGCTTTGGTAAACGAAATGTGGCGGTATTGCAAGCATTACCAGGAAGGGGAAAGAAGGAAATGATATGGGTGACACTTGTTCATGAAAAATTTCTCAATGATTCTATTTCGATTGAAAATGAGTGGTATGAAACTATTATTGAGAATTCTACAACAGAGGGCATATGACATCATTCTACGCCGAATAGAGGCACGCTTTTCGGAACAAAATGTGAGGGAGAGCGTCCGAGAGCAAGAGTGATAAGTGAAGATGGAGTTAGAGAGGGAGAGGACGAGGGAAAGAGAGACGGATTGAGAGGAAAGAAAAAAAATGAGAGGGAGAGGTGGAGAAAAGAGGGAGAGGGAGAAGGTGAGGGTGGTTAAAATTGGGATAGAAAGTGGGAGTGGGAGAGTTAGGAGATAGAACGGGGGCCGATTCAAAAGGAAATGAGAAAGAGAGGGAGAAGGAGAGATTGTGGAGTAGTTGAAAGAGAAGGGGAGGCAGTGTAACAAATGAACCCAAAAAAAAAACTGGCGGAAAACACACCCGATCTTCTCTTCTTCAGCAAGCTAGTCAGTAAAACTCCATGCCTTCGAAGACATCAATGAATCAGTTGTTGTTTTCCTCTTGCAGAGTACAAAAAGGTTTGCAAATGGCGTGAAAGGGATGACGTGGTCAAGGTGAAATCAATAGCGGTGGAAGAGGAGGCGAGAAATTCACACATCACTGTTGAATAGTGGATAGAATTTTAGGATGAGGACGCAGCTAAGAGAATTTCAGGATAGCGGCGCTGTCGTCAGATCGGTGGAACCAAAAAACAAAGAGTCGTCGTGATTTGTCCAGAAGTAATCTGTTTTGTGGGGTATGCCCGCATTTGGCGTTACCCTACGCCATATATCACCCATGCCTAATGTTGTATATTTACCTTATTTTTTTTTTAGTTTATTACTCTAATTCATGTCCCAATGTGACCATTCACCCATATTCCAGTTAAAAGTTACTCTTTTTAAGGGTCATTTTGGTAAGTTTGGTCAGTTTAGGGTAAATCTTTACGCTAAAACAAACATACTCCTAAGTTAGAGTATATTTTCACTCTATTTGTTGTCTAGTTCCCTATCTAAACTGAATAAGCGGAATATCGAACAACAGTTATAAAGTTAACATTAGAATTAGGGCAAATACTTGTTGTTGTCGTTGAACTATTACATTTTCACATGTAAACTTTTCTCAATGTTCACATGGATGACCATGCTGTCGATGGACGAAGATATGCGAACGGGTCTTTTTCGTTAGAATTTGGCCGGTTTTTTTTAGTGCAATTTGACTTGCGCGCGCGATTAAACTAACTCATTTTTTGTTTTTTTTAGTTATTAAAGTACAATTTGTACGAGCAGATATCGATCGTACGCCACACTATTTCAAACGGCACTATATTAGACGAATTAAACGCTAATTAAATCGGACTTTAATTAGTATGAAGGATAATTTAGAATTATGTACTCTATTTAATGTGATAGAGTCGAAATTTAGGGCGACCGAATTAGCGTTCATAACTCTAATAAAGATTCGCGGTGTAATGTACACCGTGAATCGTTTTTAGCGTATTGAACGCTAATTCAGGTACCTTTTTTTTTCAAATTCTCACCAAAAGGCGGTAATAACGGTAATTATTCCTATACGCTAAAAAACTTCTACTCTAATAACGATTCAAGGTGTAGTTATTTATTAACGCTAATAGCGATTCACGGGGATTATGGCCTGCGATACTTTATTATATGGTGGGTATAGAACGGCCACGAGTGGGAATTTGTAACATTAGTCGTTACGTTAACCGATTGGTACTGAGATTTCGCGTTCGGAACTGAAGGAAGATTTTCCTATTAAACTTGCGCGCCGGACCCGGCGGAGTTATCGAGTTATAGCGACGACATCGAACCAGCATCGAGCAGGCGGCAGCCAAGGGCTTTCCGCTACGTGGCAGGCAGTAACCTGCCGCGTGTAGTGACTTTTTTGCATGCTCCTTGTCAGCAGTCTACGTGGCTGCCAGGTCGTGTTCGGAAGGGAATATGACGACTCTATATTTGGATGCAGCCTCTATGATATTTGCTTGTGCTGTTTTTCTAACTTTCTAACTGGTTTTCTTCAGCCGCAAATCCTTCCTGTAACGCCTGTTGCTGCCAGCCTTTGAGAGGAGATTTATCAGAAACACATTTGAAATACTCTTTTACCAGTATAATGGCACGATATCAGAGCCTTGCAAAGTCTATCCATTCGAACCAGACAAGTTTAGGTGTAGGTCTGTATTCAAGGATTGCTTCCAAGCCATTTCTTTCTTTGCAGTGTAGACTGTTTGCAGATGACACGGTGAGTTCAAATGCCAGGACGACGATTTATTTTGTTTTTTGCAGATTTTCTTGGAATGTTTTGTCTGACATTTGAGCTTTCCTGGATTCAAAAGCTGTTGAATTATGATCAATCAGTTTCTTGAACTGTTGTTCTAATTTTTTAAATTTCCCAACCCTTTCGCAGAAGAGTGATGTAAAGCAGCGACCAGAACCAGATATGGGAACTACATTCCAGGAGGGCTCGGAAGGCCAGGCTCAGGAAGCGAAAGAAGCAGGCTATGAGCGGGCCCGAGAACAAGGGGAGAAAGTGACGCAGGTACTTGCTATTTTTCAAGTTTTTTCAGCTTTTTGTAATTTGCTGTATACAAGTAACGTTTGCAAGCACTCAAGAGACTTACTTCGTAAACTGTTGAGTATGTTGCTGGATTTGCAGGCACCTGGTGTTTCTGGAAAAGTTGGAGCTGCAGGAGATACCGCAAGTGATATTGCATCAGGAGTGAAACAGTACGCTAGTAAAGTAACAGACATGACTAAAGAGGCCGCAGGACGTGCAGCTGAAACTGCGAAAGGAGTGTCAGGATCAGGATCAGGATAAGGAGCAATTACGATCAATGGAAAGTGAAGGTGGAGGTGCTGGCTGTTTTGATCCGAGATGTTGAAAATTTTGAATCTAGTGAGGCGCTGGAGTTGATTAAAACTTCTAATTTGTCTATTTGCAGGAACATAAAAAATAAGGTCCATAAGTGGAACAAGGAAGTTGTTGTAGCATTCTGGCTATGTATATAGTTTGCAGAGCTGTGAAATATTGCTCTTGAGCGCCAAATCTTTTTTTGTTTATCTTTGGCCCTGTTGTGGAAGCGGGTCATTTTTGAATAGTCAAAGTGCTTTAATACCAATGTCAGCATGTGGTGAAAAGATGTAACGGACAACTTTTTTATCATGTAACATCTGCCAAAGAAGCATTATAAATCTGCAGAGCTGATATTTTTTTCAATAACCTGATGCTGTTTAGGTTTTTTAGAGAATTTGAATGTGGTTTACCATTTGCATGACGGTTCAACATGCGTGATCATGTCTATAACTGTCACTTAATAGATTTTTGTGATATTGATTTTGTTTTCGCGATCTCTAAGATGTTCAGTATCTTTATCAAGGACCTTATACTTTCAAATGACTTTTCCGCAGTTGACTGATGGAAGGAGTTTAGTCACTTAATTTTTTAGTTCATCTTAGTTATTATAGTAACTGCATATTTTGCAAAGAGACATAGACTGATATAGTTTTATACAAAAGTGTATATCCCTTCTTTCGATGAAATAAGCATAATTTAGCGTTTGAGATATGTTCATTTCGAGACATGTGAAACTGGTATAGATAGAAGTAACAAAGCGCAGATTTATTGTCAATAACAGGTTCAAAGTTTCACAACACGCAATTTGAAAATTGGGGGGGGGTAAGTAGTTAGATTGTTTCATTTATATGAAACATATGAACCAGTAATTTTTCCCACGTCCATCTTTACTTGTTCTTCTATGCCAACCAAAATTGAACAGTTAACTTAGTCATTTAAAGACAGGCGAATTTGTTTGGTGAATTGGCCATGTAGATTACATTGATCTATATTGACATATTGGTTATCCGCCCATTTAAAATGCCTGTGCAGGTAAGAGCGTCATTCACAAAAAAGTTAACATTTCACAAAAATTTATGCGTCGTTGTCGCAGCTTATTTCATTTCTCATGTATCCACTTAGTGACTTTGCACTTATAACAATTCAATAATTTAACTTGATGTCTTGTTCAGAAAGAAATGTGATGGACTATTTGATCCCATACTTCAATACTTATACGCACAGTTACATTTGGGTGTAATATATCACACCACATATAATTTTTTTAAAGGAAAATGCCTAATGTGTATTCAATCCACACATCTTTTAAAGTCACCAATGTTATAGTTTTCACACGGTTGTGTAAAAAGTAAATGTAAGCAATAGAGGTAATAAACCATCTCGTGTCCAAGCCCAAAGAGGAAGGACATTACAAGCTTCAGAATAGATGGCCAGTCATCCAGAAGCTCCCAATACATATCATTGATTCGAATTAAGCAGGGAGTTGCAATTGTTAGCGCTACATATTTGGACATATACACTTAGACTCCAAACCTGAATGTCCCTAACTCAATTTCTTTGCCATTCCATTATTTTCAACATTGAACAACACATTTTCTCAACCGAAGTTCTCAGTTTTCTCTTGTAGAGAAGGCTTCAAAAGGCATGTTTCATTAGAAGCCTTCATCTCTTCTTAACAATTTTCTATTGGGCTATCTGTGGAAAAAAAGTGATTGCGGGTAGAGAAAGTTGTTATGCCAACCTTCTTTCCCATTCCCCGCCTTCTCGCCCTCTCCCTCTTTCCTCTACCCTCACAATCTTTTCCAATTGGCTTCCATTTCCACTCCCCACCCCCCTCTCCATCTCCCTCTCCCTCTGCGTCTTGACTCTGCCCCTACCTTTTTCTCTTCCACTCAATCCCTCTATCCCTCTATCCTCCCTCTCAGAAACCTCCCCTACCTCAAGTATTTCAAGACAAGGGTGGCAAACTTGGTCCTAGAATTGCCCTACACAACCTCAAACAATAATTTATATTTTTCAAATCATATTACAATTGAATAAGTTACCTCAGTAGCTAAAAATATATCTACTCGATGCCTCAAGGTGTTACCTAACCTAATCTGTTCTTCAAAATTGCATCAAAACTCGATTCCTAATTTAGTAATTCATGCTCCCTCTTGTTTCTTTCTCTCTCTCGCCTTCACTCTTTCTCTCTCCCTTCATTCAGGACATCACCCCTTACCTCAAATATCATCTCTACCTAAGATTATATTCTCTTGCATTTCTTCCTCACGTGTTTAATGAATTACGATGGTTTACCGGTCTCAAGTCCTGATCATTGTCCTGTGTCTCCTCTTCCTTCTCCCTCTCAGCCTGCTGAAAGATCCCTCTCCAACAACGAGACCACAAAGTCACGCTTTTTCACTCTCGCTCTCTCTCTCTCTCTCTCCTCTCCTCAGGGATTTTCAGGGTTATCTTTTACGGATTTACGGTTTTTTTCACCTATCGGATTCAAATCACGCTATATGTCAAACAACAGACATTACAAAACAATAGAGCATTTCCAGCTTTGTTGGCTATTAGTTGAAGCTCTTTCTGGATATTTTTAACAAAACTTTTTTGGATTAACAAAACCTTTGGGGCTTAAAGTTTTTCGGGATCAAGGTTTTTCAAGTTCACCGTGTAAGAGACTGCTGTGTCGGTGCTTTTGGCCCGGCCCATCATAACATGTTTCCGTTGCTGGAGCTTCCACGCCATGGAATGTAATCCGGCCTTAGTGCAGATTCGAATCACATAGTTAAATATGTGTTTGTCGGGAGGCGGGCCCCTATTCTGCATTTCTCTGCAAACCCACAGACTCTCCCCACTCTTTGCTTTCAGAATTCTTGGCCACACATGATTTGTTGGGAAGTGTTGTTGATAGAGTTATTATACTATCGACAATTTCCCTGGTTATGAGTGTAAATCATACAACCTGTAGAGTTTTTGGAGTTATTTTCCGTAGGGTTTACATACTCATGAAACGTACGACTCACGCTCGAGATAAGGGCAAATAGAACTGTTAGAGCCATGATTGCTGAGTCAGGATTTATAGGTTTGGAATTGTTTCTTTCCCTAAAATGAAGAAAGATTTCTAGACATTAACACCTGGAAAATGCGTAGAGCGATAAGGTGAGGGACATTTACGATTTGACTACACATATTTGAGTACACATGGAAAGGAAGGATAAAGGAAAGGTTCCCTTCTCATAGACGGGTTGCCCAGATATCACGGTATACAGGATCATCCCATTCCAGAAAAAGCACAAAAAACTAAACAAGCATAATATGTTTTGCTTGGAAAACCCTCGAGCTTGACAAACTAACTCAAAACTCAAATGGATTCTTATAACTCTCAGGTTCAAAACATGCATCAGTAAAACTCGACAAAATCTCAATCCCCAAAAAGTCTTGCTGCTATTAGCACCTCTGTAAAAGCAGATTTTTTTTCCATCCTAGGTCCCACTTACGCAAATATTCGAAGTGCCCACTTGTAGAGTCCCGCCTCCTCGTACATGAGAATAAGAGTAGCATACGTTGCTTTGTTTGGCGAAATACCTTCTTTTTGCATGAAAGTGTACACATTATAAGCATCGCGGAGCATACGTGCCTTTCGATAAATGTTGATAACAGTGTTAAAAGTGACGACATTAGGACAAATACCGGCGTCCTGCATCCTGCTAAACATCTTTGTGGCCTCCAGAAGTCTCTCGGCATTGCCATACCTGTATCCCCCATTTCAGTGCAACAAAAAGCTCAGCAATTTGTCAGAGTTCACTTCAGGGAAGTTTCTTATTTTTATACCATGGTAGGTCTCGAAAGCCATAAACAACAATAATACATGATCTTCATGTTAAAGATCATGAACCATAAACCATTCCTTACCAGCTCCAGCATACAACACACTTTGACGCCCATTTCAATCTCTAAACTCAAACCACTTTTCAATATAATAATACTAAACAAGATTCTCAAGCATCTTCATTTCAAAAATGTTTTGGCAAAAAAAGGTATCATCTCAAACATCATCCTATTATTCTGGATTTCCTGCTGCCAGAAAAAGCATTAAACAAAGAAAGATAAAACAATCTTTGATATCCTTCCATCTTTTTACCCACATGTGGATCATGTTGGTGTAGGTAAAGTTTGTCGGAGGGATTCCTTGTTGAATCATGTCGTCAAATAGAGCAGCAGCTTCCTCGAGCTTTCCCTCTTTCCCAAGCAAGTCTATCATTGTATTGTAAACCACAACATCCATACTTGCACCATTCTCTTTCAAAATTTTAAAAATATCCTGAAATAATTGCCTCCCCCTCCCTCCCATTCATGAGATTCAAATACATCCATTTTACTACATCTGACCTGTCGCACTCCCTCACACTTGGCTTTTCCAGAATAGATCAGATTCGGTATGTATGCAGAACACTTCTTTCCATTGCTGGTATCTTGTTCACCCAAAAGTGATCGGGAATAAAAATGAAACAAACCAATTCCCATCAGAAACCTCCTTAACTATTTGCTTCTCCTGAACCCTTACTGCATGGCCATCTTTTCATTGCTAAACCTGACCAATTGGACATACCCATACACTTATTATGTTCACGAATGACTATATTCATGCTCACAAAATACCTGCCGACAATCAACCCCACCTCTCACCTTTGCCTCTTTAAAGCGCCTCGCCTTTGTGTGAATGTTAATCATGATGCTGTAAGGAACTGTTTCACGTCGACCTTCTTCTGAAGCCTGGAGAACCCGATATGAAACGACAAGACAAGCAAACTTTGTGGGAATTACAATTGACAGCTACACAGAAACCCGCCAGCCTGCAGTCAAAGTACTGTCCTGAACCAGCCCCTATATAATAAGCTAACCCATGAAACAATTTTTCTCTTTACAAAGGTCATGCTCTTAAGAATCAGCCTATAAAAAATATTCTCAGCATTCCCTTTTGGCCTGTAATCCATTCCGGGCTGACTCACCATCAACTCAGCAAAAAGTTTTTGTGCTGCCTCTATTTGCCCGTGCTTCCCATAAGCATCCATCATGGCACATTGCGATACAACATCGATATCTTCACCAGAGGCTCGCATTTCCTTATAGACTTTCATCGCATCTTGAAGACGTCCAGATTTTGCAAAAAGGGCAATGGCAGCACTGCCTGAAAGTTGACGGCCACTGTGCCCATCGGGACGAAACTGCATAGGAGCCCAATCCTTCACTATGAATGAGGGGCTAGAGTTGACACAAGATAGAAATCAAAATAAGATTTCTTTTTCGTCAAGATGAGAGTCAAGAATCACGAATGTACTCTGACAAACATTGTTCAACACTTTCTCCCTTCTTCAACAAATCAGAAACAAAATTGCACGTCATTCTTGCTCCTTCCATCCATAAAATGCAAGCCACTTTGTTATTAACCTTAAATTTAGTTAGGTTGATTCTCCACCAATATCCATAATCCAAATCCAATATTCAGCAAAAAATGAAGACTACCTTAACTCACAGTTAAAGAGGCCTCGTTCGTCAACTCAATCAAATGCCAATTCATTGATATGCAATCTCACCTGTACCACCTTCAACACTTTTTGCATTTCTGCGTCCATTCCCAATCGTCGGAACAACCCCACCATGGTTTCCATCAAGACCATGTTGGGTCGGAGCCCAGCACTTTCCATTTCCTTGAACAAGGTAACTGCCTGGTCATCTTTATTAGCTCGTACCAGTGCCGTTATCATGGTTCCATAGAGCACAGAAGTCATCTGCCTTACAAAGTCCACCCAAACATTTGATGAGCTTCTGTTACTGTGAAAACCATTAAGTACATAAGAGTTGTTTCCACACAACACCACGAAGCCTGGGAAATGAATGCCTCCCAGTCGTGAGTTGTCAAACACGCGGTTAAGAGTCAAGAAACTGAGTGACACAAAATTGCCTGAAAGCAAAAACTTTCTGGCAGCCATGTGCAGGAACAAAGAGAGTCTGGCTTCTTTGAAAACAGAGAGTTTTCCAACTTTTCTGTCTTCTAGAGCTCCCTTCACACTGGCAAGTCTGCATAATAGCGAAAGAATATACAAAAAAACAGTGTATACATCGGCATTCAGACTTCACACAGGTCTCAGTTGCTGCCTCTATGCCTCACTGAGGGTATCTGAATAATTCTATTACATCAAAGAAAATGTAGAAAAGACATTTGAAGAGGTGATATAAAAACAGTTTCCGTGGTTAATTACGCAGACAGCTGTGGAAATGAGACCATATCGCACCACAAAGCTCATTGCTAGTATACATCCATACCAATCCTTTCCACCCACCTGAAATCCCTCAGTTTGCAGTTTTCGAAAGTACACAAGGGCATCCTGAACTCGCTCAATGTTGGCATACAACCAAATGACATTATTGTGAGTATAACAGTCCGGAGAGCATCCATTTGTACGCATCATTTTGAAAATATTGTCCAACTTCTCTAGAGCAGCATCTTTCAGTTCATTTGCACTTTTGCTGTACAGTGTCATCATAGTGTTATATGTTATCAAATCCGGCTTAACACCTTTTTGTTGCATGTCCTGCAAGCAAATGTAAAATCACAGAAATAAAAACAGAAATAAAATATGAGAGTCTTTGGGTTTAGCGTTGTCATAAAAGGAATCAGCAACCTCTGGAAAGGCTGTATCCACCCCATTTTACCAATGATATTATAAGGTCAAGATGGTTGAGATGTTTGTCATAGTGATGATAGACTTTAGCACTCCACAAATTTTACAGGTTCAATCGATCCACAAATGACTGGTCATCCGCAAGGAAGACTAAAACGCTCAAAAAGGATTAGTTAACAGGGTTCTGCTAGATATCAAAAGGACTGCGCAAATCATAGAAAAATACTCATTTTAGTAGCATTCACAAATATTGACTCTCTCTGCAGGGCTGTTCAGAAAATCCCTGAAAACAAATGGAGCCATACCTACGCATTCGTCAACAGCCAAACTTTCCGCATCCTGGAAAAATGAAACCTCACTGAAGGACGTTGACTATAATTTCATATTTTATTGGTAGATAGTCGGTGATAAAGATATCCGCACATTTCCATCAGCCCAAGTCTCGACATATTCGGTTTATACTGACGAGTATGAAAAGTACTGAAAGTACAGATGAATCGCCATTAGCGTTAATGACCTCATTCTGACAGGGTTTTATTTGCCCTCTGAACAGAAAATAGCGTTGTTGATGTCTTTTTTTTTCTTAATGCTAATTGTTTTTGCGGTTCAAAATCGTTCACGACATTTGAATTGGAAATAGAATTATTAACATTAAAACAGTCCTCAAACTCCTTAATTTTTAACAATAATAGCGACTGACAGTGTATTGTATTGGAGGCCTGTGATGACTATCCAAATACGTATGCTCATAAATCCAGTGATCAAGTTTTTCCGATTCATGCATTAGTCCTTATTTTATTTCAAACACCCAAAAACTGTACATTTTGTCACTTGTTTGTAATTTACCATTTTCTTTTTCATACTTTCGCTCTGTTGATCGAAATTTACCATTCCTACAATATTTATATCAGGCCGATAATTAAACAAATTATTATCAGGTCCTAAATATTGCAACCCAAAAATTACCGAATCAGATATACATGATCAAAATGAAACAACTGTAATATGACAATATTTTGAACTCAAACAATATGGCTAATATGGCTTTTAGACATTTTATCCTAGTCATTTCATGGACTAAATGGATCGCCATATACTCCCCTTCTAACACCAGCTATCAGACTGATGGTACACTTCCCAATGTCAAGGCAAAATATCTGAACCAAAATAAAGGAAGGCACACATTTTGCTAAAGCATCATGATGCTGATAGGGAAATTACACTGACAAATTTGGCCAAATTTTGAGGGTTAATCTTACACTTTTAGAATAAACTTGTATGTACCCACAAAATGTACGGACTGTAATATTTACCCTCAAAATGAGGGTAGAACTCGATAGTGTAATTATCCTATGAGCACCTTAACCAAGGTGTTGAGAAGCTACAATAACAACAACATTCCCAGCAATTTTAAGCCGGTTGTGCAAGGATCAATATTCATGGATGACTGAAATGCACTCAATTGAAATTCTTGGCGCTAGTTCAGGCCTACCTTAAACAATTCCAGCCTCTGTCGAGCAATATGAAGTTCTAGCACCTAGACACTCAATCAACAACCTTTTCCAGTTTAAAATAGCTTAGAGGTGATTTGAAGCCTTCAAGATTTATCTCTTGCATGCAAAGTTGGATGATTTGTCCACCATCCATTGACATAAAAAGAGCACGTTCAAAAAATATATTCCAACTTTGAAAAGCTATGCAAATGCACAAATATGGGCGTGTAGCCTTGGCCAGGTGTTCAAATGACTCTGATAACGTCATACTTAAAACTAGCACCCTGATTGAAAGGAAGCCGGTCCAAGCAACAAAACTAAGGTTTTTCAGGTTCCTGGTTGAAAAATGGCCAAAAAATACTTGCAAAGCTGTTATGATTTGAACAAAGGAGTTATGCTAGGAGTTTGGCTTAATTTGGAACGGTGGCAACAGTATTGCCAGACAAAGGTATAGAAGTATGGTACAAGAGCACAGCAATCCAGTACAGTGCAGGCTGAAAGAAGAAATTGCAGTCCCAAGTGTTTGCCCATGCAAGCTTGATATGAAAGTGTGTGGATGCAGAACCCATGCACTAAACTATGAGTCCAGTAACCTACTTTTGGAACATAGGAAAAAGGAACAAAGAAGAGGGAAAGATAGGAGCGTAATGGTAGGAGTGTAGTATAAACGGAGAAAAAAAGGATCCTACCTGCAAGACTTTTTCTGCTTTTCCGACTTGTCCAGACTCTGCGTACGCATCAAGAAGGGCATTGTAAGCTATTGGATTGACAGGTACTCCTGCTTCTCCCATCAGCTTTATAATACGCTCCACGTCCGACGACCGACCTAACCTCCGATACGCGGAGGCCATGGACACCCATACAGCCTGGTCGATACGACCTCTTGCTGCTTGAACTTCTGCAAATGTCTGCATAAAACAGAGAGGCTAAGTCAGTAATTTCAGCTGTGTCTGAAACTCTACAAAGGGTCTTACAGAGTGATGAAGCTACAAATCAATGTGAAATAGGGATGGACTTACAGCTTCTGCCTCTTTAATTCTTCTTGCTCGTCCGTACACACTGATAATGGTGCACATTGCATTCTGATCCTGAGTAGCTCCTTCCATTGTCCGAAGCTCATCACACAGACGCATCGCATCAGCCATGCGGTTGGCCTTGCTCAGCAGTTTTATAACAGTAGTGAGGACTACCTGCACCCCAAAGCCACCAAGAAAGTGTTATGATTGCGATGGCAGTACTGCACAAAGCACAGATTGGGATCTCATTCTCCAGCTGTTAGTTCATCGAAGCAAAATGCTTTCAACATAACAAGCGAGGTTCCAGAACAAGAGGATCCAGCTTGCTTATATTAGATGCAAACACTTCATTCAGCATATTTTCAAGATTAAAGGGAAAGCATTGGTCCAGCATGTAAGTTACTCTTCAGCTCACCTTGTTTGGAACAAGTCCACGACTTCTCATGGTATCATACCATGCAATTGCCTTTGCATAGCAATCTGCCCTACTGTACATGGTAATCATCACATTATGCACATACAAATCCAGTTCCAACCCTGCAAAAAAGTGTTCAGACAAACGAACCATTAATGTATTTCACATCAGTTACAGGAATAGGGTGCCTTCAAGTTGAAACAAGAGAGGAGAACAGTAATGGGAGAAAAACACTGGCGCATGGTGGTCAACGCCAGAGAATGAAAAAGGAAACGGGATGAAAAAACGATGGGATAGCAAGAAACACAAGGGAAAGAGTTGAGAGTGACAACTGATACTGGACACAAAGAATGAAAATTATAATAAACATGATAAGGACAACGCTCAGTTCCCCTGCCTGGCCAATGCCTCGGTGCACAAAAAGATTGTAGGCTTACATACCATCAACGTCGCAGCCATTCTAAATATCTACACAAAAGACCACACAAGTTCATCTTGCTTAAATGACACCGAACCGACCTCAGCTATCCCCCAGAAAATTGATGACTATAAGCTACGGATTTACCAATCCACCAAATCCTAGTGTGCAACATTTTTTATCATCAGTTCATAGAACTAACCCTTGTCCTCCATCTCTTTTACGAGCGCCTCCGCTTTTTCCCATTCTCGTGCCCGACCAAGAGCTCCCAAAACCGCAGTTCCAAGATGGGCACTTGTCAGCAGCTTTTTTTCTGCCCAATGAAACACAATAAGCCCCATCTCCCATGGTATCTGCCGGACCACGCCCCATGACAACACAAACTCCATAAGAGAAATTTCAACTTTTAAGCTTGCTGTCACTCATAACATTGACAATATAAGCTAGTTTGCAGTAGACATAGCAACACTAAGGCAATTCAATGAACGAAAAAGCATGGAAACACCATATGTGATTGAAACCGTACTATACGCATAATGAACAAAAATACGCGCATAGGAACAGGATAACTACATTTGGCGTCTCAATACTTTTTGCACAGTAAATCTACTCTACTCGCGAAGACAACAAAAATGGCCTCAAATTTCTGCAAAAGGAAGCACATTTATTTCATCCAAAAAGCTGCCAAAAAAGTACAGGTTACCAATATGGTTATTAAGTTTTTATTTATCAATCTCTATAATTGTGAGAACAAAGAAACAACCAGGCAGCATACCCCTTGTTAAAAGCTTTAAACCTTCATATGATCATTCAACCGTGCATGCCAAGGAAAATCCATGTCGCTACAAACCTTCTTCACAAGTGCAACAAGAACGTAGCGGTTGAGATCTTCCACAAGATCCTCCAGCACAGCCATAACAGCCTCGTCCGGCCTTTCACCATTCTGCTTAGAGGCCGCGTATGCCTCGTTCAATCCCGCAACCACTTTATTCACGAACTCCTGTTGCAGCACACCATTGGCCAAACATCATACTAAAAATTTCAGCATCTTTGCCAAATGCAGTATTCGCAGCCGCCATCGGCTCAGAAAAGCCCAACTGCCATAAGGTGGACAACAAAGACTAGTCTAAGATTTTAATGATTCTCTAAGACCAACAGACCTTTTCCATGAAATAAAGAGACAGAAAACTAAAAACTCCGGATAATAAATCCATGAATGTCCACAACCATCTGGACCCATGGCCATTCACGCATTTAAGGTGTCCTATGCACTCCTTTCCTCATACAACATCCCTGACCTCACATACAAGGGCCACGATTTTGTTGTAAAATGCTACAGGAAGAACTGAACTTTCAGCTGTCAACGTAATCCCAACAGTGGTAAAGTGGATTAGTGCAACTTACTTGAGTCAATGTAGAGCTGGAGTAATATTTTGGCCGTGAGCTCCTGCGCTTATCTCCCAAAGCCGTCCCCTTTTCCCCCGGTCAGCATGGTCAGTCCCATACATAATGCTCTTTTCAAACAGCTCTCTTCAAACCATCAGCTCCAGCTACACGAGTAAGTTTTGCAGCTGCTAATCTCCAGCAACCTCCGAAAACGGAAACGGACATACTCTAAGGCAGAATTCATTAATATAAATGAATATACATACACACACACACATATATACATACATGTATTGTATACATACAACACATATATACTAAATAAAATACCAATAACAATAATAATATAAAGTCCTAACAATATTGTATGAATTAGGTCGATTGAGCTGAATCATTGCTACATCTGCCTGAAACGGCAAAGGACACCTTACAAGTGATTAAAGACCATCCTACTTGCCATGATGTGTAAGGCCACTAAACCAAAAGAACCGCTAATTTGGCTGTACAAACTTCCTTGTGCCGACGAATAAAACCGACGTCTTACATAGCAGTGTGTCGTTGCTGGGATGATCCTTCTACGATGAAATGTACTTGATTTACTGCCAAATAATGAGAGAGCTTCACAACCTTCTTGCCGAGACAGGGTTGAAGATTCTTTCAAAATTTTCCTTAGAAAGCAGCAAAAGAGGATAAGCCGATTGGAGGATACCTGAGACTCTGAAGCTTCTAGGGGTCCGGAACCTGACAAAGGCGGGGCAGCCGTCCTAATGCGAGCGGGAGCCATAGAAGCAAAAACAGCACCTGTACCCCACTCAAAATGGCCATGGCTGGAATGAGGAAACGTTGCAAGGGGAGGGGCAGTACCGTGAAGCCAAGGAAAAGAAAGAGCAGCCATGGAGGCCGCAGTGGCGCCGAGAAGACGGCCAATGGGTTGGAATGTTGGATAAAGATAGGGATAGCGCAGTACAGTACTGTACTGTACTGTAGTGATAGTGTGACACCTAGGGATGCGTAATTGCGTATCACATCGCGTCAGAACCCGATTAATCGATTGGGGCCAACCGATTCGCTTCGGTTCATGCTTGATGCAAAATTAAAGCTACGATATATTTCATTTTCCCGATAATGGTGAGTCTTGTGTCGCAAGTATATCGGAATACGACACGCTTTGGTACACTACACTGTACATCGCTATTAGAGTTAGGGTAACCTTCCATCAGGCGTTCCAGTAATCGTACGAACACGTTTACTGGCAGTAATATTTGCAACACCCTTCCATCAGGTCGTGCCAGTGAATGAGGTGTAAGATTGCGGGTGGTACCATGTAGGACCTGTTGAGCCGCCCGGGAATAATCATCATTTCCAAAAGGACAAAATCGCAGCTGCGTATGTGTACGGACAGACGCCGATTAAAATATCTAGTAGCGTCACGCTAATGTACAATCTGAACGTTCTTAGGGTTGTTGTGGTATCAACGGCCACGAAAACCGTTGCAAATTTAAAGTTTGTACAAATGTCGAAGAATGTACCATTTGTACGTGAATCGCTGTATCGCACATTTATGAAGGAGACGTCACCGGATGTCCTACAACCAAGTTTATTTTGTCGTCGAAGAAGCTGGCTATACAACCAAGATTTTTCTGTCGTCGAACAGGTTGGCTTTTATGTCACACGGTACACTCCAATTGCCACATGTAAGTTTATTGCTTCACGTCTGTCGTGGATCGATTCTGACTTTACAAGTGGACCAAAACACGCGTCTAATAATCACAAACTCTCCTCCCGAGGACAGTGGAGGAGACTAGCTACGTACTGGAAAGAAGAAGCGTTTGCGTCGAAAATTGAAAATCGGACGGTGGTATTTTTCTCCAAGAATTCTGGAGAATCTCAACGAATTTTTAGTACACATCTTTTGTAAAAAAAAAAAAAAAACAGTACGGCTTAGTACGGAAAGGTACTTTCTCCAGTAAACAACCACACTTTTCGCCTGATGGAAGGGTTACCCTTAGGCCTTCTCTCCATTAGGCGGTTACAGTAAACATGCGGATACGTCTATTTCTAGTGTTTACTGGCACGGCCTTCCATTATGTCGTGCCAGTAGACATCGTTTCTCAATTATGATTGGCGCCACGTAGGTTAGCTTTCAGATTCTTAAAATCTAGAAATATTCTTCAAGCTGAAAAAATTCGTACATAATATTTGTACGGGTGGAGGTAGTTAATGACTCGAACGAAAATTTTGAGACCATATTTTAATTTTTAAATTGAAAATCAAAATTTAAGAACGGAATGTCAAAAAGGCGCCGCAAACTTTTAAGGTCAACGGATGTCAGAAGGAGCATGCGAAGATATTTTGGTCGACCTTCATACACCGTGGCGGAAGGCACATGGTGTGTACGACGTGTTCGATTCACATTGCCTGTTCGTGGTGGATTTTTTTTCTAATTTTCTCGTGTACCAATGGTACGCGACCAATGTGAAGAAACTCTCCTCCCGAGGAGAGTCTCTTCACACTGGACGATGTGCGTGATTGCTTCGTGAATCTAAAAAAGTGAAAAATCCAACGGTCGACATATACGCCTATAATATTGGAGCCATCCTGTAGACATGTTTCGTCATGTTTCGTCTGACAACAAAAAAAAAAAATGGTAGGAATCTGTACGAAATCGTACGGCATCCAGTAAACAACCCCACTTTTCCTCTAATGGAAGTTCACCCTTAATCTATAGAAGCATCGCGACCCGATGTCACGCAATATTGAGATACCGGCACGCGATATTGTTAAAAGCATACAAGGATCGACTCACCTCAAAAACAATAAATCAAGATGATGCACAGCGGAAGCTTACACACAAATAAATCTCATTCACCTCAACAAATCACATCGA
The DNA here is from genome assembly GCA_037447655.1 of Zygnema cylindricum. Classification (NCBI taxonomy): domain Eukaryota; kingdom Viridiplantae; phylum Streptophyta; class Zygnematophyceae; order Zygnematales; family Zygnemataceae; genus Zygnema; species Zygnema cylindricum. Next base: position 273,011 of record JBBHKE010001269.1, on the reverse strand, counting down.
CAAAATAAAGATATATTTAGCCGAGGCTTTTCCAAAACAATCTCTCACTCTTACCAATCTAACTCACTCGGATTTCCAACTCACATTGAAAACTCATTCTCACTCACACTCAAACTGAATACATTTGATGGATGATATCTTTCTTAACTCTACTCACTCACTAAATACTCACTACAATAACAAAGAACAAATACACTTGAAATCAATACATAGCAAACAGTCCCTAAGTATAACGACCAGATGCACGCTGAGTGCGCCTGCCATAGCCTGGAGCATCAAACAAACTTCTACTCTGACAAATCTGCTCTCTGTGAATCGAAACAGATTGTGGCAGGATCGTTGCAGGATCGCAACAGATTCGGCCGTACAAAAGGTTTTGCCGCTTCGTCGTACACATATAATATTTCCCGCGGACGAAAAGATCGCAACACGCTTCGGGAACATGTTATATTTCACGGACACCAAATCGCGCTTCGCGAACCAACCATTTCTTCGAAATCGTCTCACGTCCAATTCGTACAATTAAACCGACAAGTACAGTACCAAGTATAGAGTTTCTATACTTGGTACTGTACTTGTCGGTACTTGGTACTATAGACGCGAACCGACAAATGTATCAAACGAAGCCAATGTTGTTCAAATCGCGCGATTTTTTCCTTTTTTCCGATTAAAACGTATAATTCGTGACTTTTGAATAAATCGGAAAAAACCGCGATGTACTTTCTATCCGTTAAACTGAACGGATAATTTGCAGAAACTGTACGGTATGTACAGTAGCTGTACGGTTTTGAACCAAAAAAGTACGGAATTTGACTAAAAGATACGTTGCAATTTGTAGTACTTTCTGTCCGGTAAACTGAGAGAAATTTAACGGGAAACCTACGGAATTGTAACAAAATTGTACGGACTATGACGAAAAGACACGGGAACTATACGGACAATGTACAAACTGCGTTATATGAAACTCTGAGACCTCCATAAGTCCTCAGAGTGGACAGCTTCCAGGAAGCCTCTAGGATAACCCTGACCCCTTTGTGTTTCAAACAACTGCCACCCTGGCAGACAATAACTCTGACCACCTTCACCCCTGTAAAGGAAAGACTCCCCTGAGTCGATAGCAAAAAGAATCTCTTAATTTGCTCCCCTGAGCAGTAAGTTATGGAGGGTCAAAGTTGACCTTTGTATAGAAGCTCTCAGGGAGAGAGGGTCCTATCTCCTAATTTTTCTAAGTCCTATCTCTCTCACAGACTCTATCTATTGATGTACAGAGCCAATTAGATTACTCCTCCATACACAAAAGTACAGCTACCGGTGTACTTTTTGTACGAACATTGTACGACATAGCCTAAATGTCGACAGGTGGTATATCCGGATTCACTCCCTTAATCCTCGGAGATGTCGCGATTCAATGCCATTCCGCCACGTGTCATCCGATGTGGCTATGATAAAAAATCGCCGAAATTCCCTTCCGCGATCTCGGCGTTTAATTTCGGCCGTCCGATTAAATTCACATTTAATCGTAGCCGTAATAAATACATGCGCGGTATTCGTTTCGGTATAGAAATAAATGCGCGGTATTCGTTTCTTATCCGTACCATAATCCGTACTTTTACATTACTGGCTCTATGTCTCGCGTAAAACTATTTCAGTTAAATGAACTATCAAACGTATAAATGTTTAATTAATTATCGAACCCTATATTACGTAACACTAACTCTAGAGTTAACGGTTAAAGCTGCCAGCTATCAACGGATTACCGGCCGGTAGGTTCCAAGTTCAAATCCTGGAGATGGCACATATATTTTAGAAAACATATCCTTAATTATAAATAAACTAATATTTATATCCCGTAAACCTCTGGATGGCCTAGGTAGCCATGGCTCTAGCTTCCTCTCCAATTTCTCAGTGACCGCGACAAGTTTGAGAGTAGGAGAGAGAAGTTAGAGGTAGACTAGCTCGACTTTTTTCTTATTTCTATTCAGACCTAGAAAATACTTTAAAATACCATTAATTTCTACACTCCCCTTATTTTCTAGTCAATCTTTAATTTCAGACAACACTTCTCCCTGCAGAAAATTAGCTTAGGGGAAGGCACAGGTTTGGTCATCATATCTGCTACCATCTCACTATCTGGTCGGTACTCTAAACTGATTATTTTGTTTTCTACTTTCTCTCTAACAAAGCTGAGTCTAATGTCTATGTGTTTGGCTTAAAAATGATGTTTAGGATTTGCAAAAATAGCGATTGCTGCCTGATTATCACAAAATATTTTCAGCACACCACTGTTAAGGTGACCAAGCTCACCAAGCAAAGAGTTCACCCACATCAATTCTTTTACAGCAGAGCAAGAGGCCATATACTCAGCCTCCATAGTGGACTGAGCAATAACTTTTGTTGTTTGCTACTCCAACAGCAAGCCCCATAACCCACATATAATACATATCCAGAAGTGCATCTCCTCATCGGAGCATCACCATAACTGGAATCACTCCAAGTAGTGATGTCAGTATTTTCCCCACCCAAATGCAACCATAAATCCCTAATTCCTATCAAATATCTAAGGACTCTCTTAGCTGCCTCCCAATCCCTCTTAGTGGGAGCATTTAGACTTCTACTCAGCACTCCTACAGCTGCAGCTAAATCCGACAAGGTACAATTCATAAAATAGATTAGACTTCCCACTACTTGCTTGTAAGGAATAGTCTGCATGAACTTCTGTTCTTCAGGAGATAATTCCTCGTCTAAGACTATGACTCCTTCTTCCTCACTCCCGTCACTTCCCTTCTTCAACTCCATTGGAGTTGTAGAACTATTAGCCTTATCCATTTGAAATTTTTCAAGCATGTTCCCTATTGCTTCCTTTTGAGTCAGTCTTATAATTTTACTTTTTCGGTCTCTCTCTACTTGAATTCCCAAAATATATTTTGCTTCCCCCATATCGTTCATTTCAAATCTCCCCTTAAGATCAGTTTTCAGTTTATTAATTTTTCCATTGATTTACTTAAAACAAGCAAATCATCAACATAAATTGCAATAAGTATAAAACCTTCCTCATCTTTGAAAACATAGATTGAGTGATCTGAGCTGATCCGCATATATATCCCAGACCGGTAAGAAACTCATCAAGCTTCTTATTCCATTATCGAGGCGCCTGTTTCAAACCATGAAGAGATTTAATCAGACGGCATACCTTACTCTCCTCTCCTTCCTCCACAAATCCGTCAGGTTGTCGCATGAAGATCTCCTCTTCCAATTCTTTATGCAAAAAGGTTGTCTTGATGTCCATCTGGTGCACTTCCATGTCTTCCGCTGCTGCTAGACTAAGAAGTATGCGGACGAAGGGAAATTTGACCACCGTGCAAAGGTTTCCTTGTAGTAAATTCCCTCCTTTTGTGTAAATCCCTTTGCCACTAATCGGGCCTTGTAGCGTTCGATTGTGTTATCTGGGTTCAGTTTTAATTTGAAAACCCACTTACAACCGATTGGTTTTTCGGTTCGGTGGAAAATCCACCAGCTCCGAAGTATCGGCTGCCATGATTTAAGCCATCTCCTCATTGATGGCTGTCTTCCACCGGTTTCTTTCTGGACAAGTCATTGCCTCTCCATAAGTTTGAGGTTCATCTTGATGAGATAGTTTAGTTACCTTGTTATTAACCTGTTTTTCTTGCAGTCTTTTGCTACTTCTCCTCCCCCCCTCAAAATCTGAGGCCGGAATAGATGGTTCTCGTGGATTCTTTCGAACAAACTCGGCTTCTCCCCTATCCCTTGATTCTTAATCAATTTCCACCACGTCTTCCGCTTCGAGTAGAGTTGTCACTGGAGTTTCCACAGCCGAGTCCTTTTCCGTCTGATTTGTACCTGCAAGAATGTCATCTTCTCTAAAACCTGGATAGTTAGGAAGCTCAAAGTCATTAGAATTTTTTGACTCAAATCTGATTTTTAATGATTTCGTATATTTGAAGGGATCCACAGACTTTCCTTCATCCATAACTACTAGATGCTTTACTAAGAATAAATCTTCCCTTTTTAAATCATAAACCCTATATCCTTTAACATCTTCATCATATCCTAATAAGTATCCCGGTTTTCCGTTAGGATCTAGCTTCCAATTAGACCGATCTGTATCTAGACTGAATACTTGACTGCCGAAAACCTTTAAGTGAGATATGTCTAGTTTCCGGCCTCTCCATCTCTCATAAGGTGTTTGATATTTTATAGCTAAAGTAAGAACTCTATTTTTGAGGTAATTAGCACAGTTCATTGCTTCTGCCAAAAACCTTTTTCCTATCTTTTTATCTGACAACATACTTCTAGCACTATCACTTAGTGTTCTATTTCACCTTTCAGCTACCCCATTTTGTTCCAGGTTTTCTGGAACTGTCTTTTGGTGTTGGACTCCATCTTCACTCATAAAATCCTCAAACTAGTTAGAAGTATACTCCTCACCATTATCACTCCTTACTCTCTTGATTGGAGTTTCATGAAGTTTTTCACTCCATGCTTTATATTGTCTAAAACAATCCTGAGCTTCAGACATGTTTTTCAAAAAATACACCCGGGAATACCGAGACCAATCATCAGTGATAGTCATCATAAATCTCTTCCCCCCCGGTCAGGGTACTTTAGCCGGTCCCCAAATATCTGTGTGTACTAGATCAAGAATTTTTTCACCCTAATAGGTGGCTGTTTTAGGAAAAAGTAATCTGTGTGTTTTACCTTGAGCACATCCACTACAATCACTTATATTATCACTCTCACTGAACTTAATCCCTTCCACCACTCCCATCTTTTTCATCTCTCTTAACTTTTCTAGATTCACATGCCCAAGCCTCTTATGCCACATCATAATATTATGAACACCAGCATAATAAAGTTTCTTTCTTTTAGTACTTAAAACCAGCCTAATCATCCCCATGGCTACCTTTCTCAGCAATGAAATAGACATCCTCCTCAAAACTAGCAGTAAAGACTCCTTCCCTAGTGCTAGTAAAAAAACCCTTATCATCTAATACAGATGTAGAGATAAGGTTTTTGTTCAGTTCCGGGATAAACAATACATCGGAGAATGTTAATATGGATGTCTTTCCTTCTACTAACACTTTCAAATCTACCGATCCTACAAGAGTAGTGGTGACTATCCTCCCATCCCCGTACTCTATCTCTACGGTGGGAATCTTTCTTATCTTAGTGAACAAGTGCATATCCTTACACACGTGCATGGAGGCACTTGAATCTACAATCCAGCCTGCTTCACCTTTCAATCCACCGTAAGCACATTTCTGCCTTCGTGGAAATTCGACCTCGTTTTTCGCCTCCAACTCCTCATCTAAAAAGAGCTCATCGCCCTTGTCCTCGGATTCTGCCTCATGTACCTGTGTCACAAGGGCCTTTTTCTTTCCCCTCGGGGTACTACCGGTCTGCCCCTCCTTTAACCGAAGCTCGGTTAGCTTAGTGCACTCTGCCATATAGTGTCAGGTTTCTTACAAAAATGACATAAACCTATGGGAGCCCTTGGTCCGAACTCGTCGGTCTGATTTTTCTGCTCCCTCCCCCTATAGTTTCCGACCAGTTTGCGGGAATCCTTATTCCTCCAATCGGTCGCAGTTGCCAAGGCTTGGCCACTCTTTCCTCCCCTTCGAATCTCAATTGTATTCTCTCTAACGAGAATCATCCGTACCACTGAGTTCCATATCCACCTTGAGTCCGGCAAGTCCTGCACATCGTTGACTAATTTCTCGAACTCATCGGGTAACAACATCAGATAAGAGTTCACTTTTTCTTTTTAACTAAAATCTTTCCCCGCACTCTCTAGCTCCATGAAGAGTGTAGCAAGCTCATTGCAAAAATCCAACATCTTCTCCCCTTTGTATACACTCCTTAACTTTTTGATCAGCTAATTGTTGTTGCTGTAGCAAGCTCATTGCAAAAATCCAACATCTTCTCCCCTTTGTATACATACTCCTTAACTTTTTGATCATCTAACTGTTGTTGCTGAATGGTACCACTTCAGTACATCTCTATGAGAGTCATCCAAAGTTCGGATGCCCTTGCTACTTGCAAATGAGGACATGCAAGTCCTTGAGTGAGATGGCGTAGGATGAAGTGCTTTGCCGCCATATTGTTGAAGTCCCACGTTTCAGTATCATTCTCCTCGTTCCTTGGAATAGGTGACATGAATGCCGAACCAGTTGCTATTGGTGTGATCGCCTCTTTCTCCTTCCCTTTATCAACCACTTCTCCTTCCTTTGTTTCCATCGTTGAAGGTGGATCCTCTTTCCTGGTGAATCTGCTTCCTCCAAACTCTGGAGGGATTCCAAGACTTGATGGACGCCCCAACCGTCCACTCACAATCCCCCAAAACCTTTTTTCGCATAGAGCTCCTATCATCATACTTTCCCAGTATATGAAGCCAATTCCATTAAAGATTGGTACCCTAGAGGGTGGTCCCATAACCTGAAATTCTGAGACCTCCATAAGTCCTCAGAGTGGAGAGCTCCCTGGAAGCCTCTAGGATAATCCTGACCCCTTTGTGTTTCAGAAAAAACAACTGCCACCCTGGCAGACAATAACTCTGACCACCTTCACCATTGTAACGGCAAGACTCCCCTGAGTCGATAGCAAAAAGAATCTATGAATTTGCTCCCCTGAGCAGTAAGTTATGGAGGGTCAAAGTTGACCTTTTGTATAGAAGCTCTCTGGGAGAGAGGGTCCTATCTCCTAATTTTTCTAAGTCTTATCTCTCTCACACTCTTTCTACTGATGTTTCGAGCCAATCAGATTACTCCTCCGTACACAAAAGTACAGTTGCCGGTGTACTTTCTGTACGAACATTGTACGACATAGCCTAAATGTCGACACGTGGTATATATGTATTCGCTCCTTTAATCCTCGGAGATGCCGCGATCCAATGCCATTTTGCCACGTGTCATCTGATGTGGCTATGATCAAAAACCGTCGAAATTCCCTCCGCGATCTCGGCGTTTAATTTCGACCGTCCGATTAAATTCACATTTAATCGTAGCCGTAATAAATATATGCGCGGTATTCGTTTCGGTAAAGAAATAAATGCGCGGTATGCGTTTATTATCCGTACCGTAATCTGTACTTTTACATTACTGGATCTATGTTTCCTGTAAAACTATTTCAGTTAAATGAACTATCAAACATATAAATGTTTAGTTAATTATCGAACCCTCTATTACGTAACACTATCTCTAGAGTTAACGGTTAAAGCTACCGGCTACCAGCGGATTACCGGCTGGCAGATTCCAGGTTAGACTGCCTCGGCTTCTTTCTTATTTCTATTCAGACCTAGAATATACTTTAAAAGACCATTAATTTCTACATTATATGTAAAACTCAATTTCTTTTACATGTACGAAATTGTACGGAAGAAAATTCATTAACGATTTTAACATTTTTTTCAAAAGGTTCAATGCGTTTGCTACGTATAATTCGTCATGATTAAATCGTTCGTACGAAACGTCGTGAACCACTATGAACGAAACAAAAGCATAGATGTCGCACTAAAAACGAACCAAACATTTAGTGGCGCGATTTCGGCCGATGCAGCCCGTAGAACTGTACTAGGAGGTGGGATGTTTGTACGAAAATAGGCTCTCGATACACTAGAAGCTTCTACAGTACAGTATAAAGATAAGGCTGGTGGTTTGCATGTGCACGTGTAGCCATTTTTGTATGCCGCTGTGATTGTATCATAACCGAAAGTACAAACAGTCAAAAAAATTAGGGAATTGATTATGGCAGTGACTGTTTTGGTTGCGCACAGTCATTTACGTCATTTTATCAAAAATGGTACGTTCGAAGTACACATTTGTACAAGTAGAGTACCGTTGAGTTTTAATTTGACGATTAATCCGTTGGACAACTTTGACTTTTAAAATATTGTTTCAACCGCATAATCTTTTGCCGCGCTTGTGGACATTGACCGTCATAAAAAAAAATAGAAATTCTCACGGCCGACGAACATTTACGGTAACAAAACTGCGGCAAACACATGTAAATAAAAGAAGCAGCCTTCACTTTTGTCGTTACGGAGCTTACCTGAAAGCACGTTGACACACTTGGCCGCAAATTTGAAATTTAGTCGCCTGCGCTATATCAACTTAGACGCAAATCAAACGAACTTTTAAAATGCGTCCGCCCGCAACTAAATAGAGCCACGCCATCTGCGAATCAACATTCCACATCGACACTCGACAACGAATTCAGCTTGCGCTTAATATTCGCATAAGACTTACGATTTCAAATGAAGAGGCTTCGCTTCGGGCCACAGATAGTTCAATGTAACGCTTAACTAATTAAATTTCAATTTTATGCTCGCATGTCCAACGTAAGCTTTCCCAGAGCTCACGTGAACGACAAAAGTGATCAGAAAACACTTATTTACATGTATTGCCACGCTTTGTTACCGTAGTCACCGTGGATTAATTTTTAATATTTTACCGACGCCGAAAGTTTAAGCGGTTGAAACAATTTTTTGAAAGTCAAAGTTGTCCAACTGATTGACCGTCAAATTTAGACTCAACGGTACTTTACTTGTACAAATATGTACTTCGAACGTACTATTTATTAGTGTTGTGTATCGGTAAGGATTTGCCGATAACCGATATTGGCCTTTTTTCGGGTAGCCGATAATCGATATATCGGTACGGAGATATATGTTCGGACCGTACAGATAAAAGTACGGCCAATCATAAACGTAAATCATAAACAAAAATAAACGTACTGAGGTGCCTACCAATCAGATCATTTGTACAGGCCGAAAGTACAGTAACCGGCATAAGATATGTACGGCTTTAGTACGGCTCCAGATAAAAAGATGTACCTTTCACATCCGACGTTATGGCTTGTCCCTTTCCTCCTTGGGATCCACTGGAAACCTGCCACGTGTAATACGGACAGAAAGTATAGAAAGTACAAATATATCGGTAGCTCTGACCGTTCGATAACCGATAACTATCGGTATCGGTGTTATCGCGATAACTTTTTTACCGATACACAACACTACTATTTATGACAAAATAACGTAAGTGATTGTGCGCAGCCAAAACAGTCACTGCCATGATCAATTCCCAAAAATTATGATATTTTATTATTTTTGATGCTGCCATCTACATAACAGTACAAAACACCGTGAATCGTTATTAGCCTTATGTATGCTATATCGGCACCCCAAAATTTTGACATTGATACCTTAAAATTTAATTTATTATATTTAAGGCTTAAATATAATAAATTACACTATTGCCGCATGGCGACACTTTTTCAATGTATATTGGATGCGTCAGATGTGGAGATACGATACGATACGCTTCTGTCAGATGCGATGTATCGCCACGTCAGTGTGCTATGCGTCTGTAGCTCACAGTTCAGCTACACAGAACTTTACTGTAGTTCTAGGGAAATTCACAGGAGCCCGTCGCCGTTTGGCGTTGTTTCAGGACGGCTGAAATATGTGTTTGCTCCCGTTGTAGTATCCGCAGCTACAGTTATTCTGTTAGGGACGTACGGCCGCCCAGTAACTGGGGATGCGTCACACAATCCTGCAAGAATCAAAATTTCGTCAGTGGCTTGGAACGTCGCTGCCACGTCATCTATATCGCATTCGACATCGGCTGCATCGGGCCTATGCGCATCGAATATCGGCAGGTTGTCATTATTATCTCTCTCGGATTTTAAAGCAGGTAGGAACGGAGACTATTTGGAGCCTTATGCCTCTGCCGTACACGCATGCTGGCGTGGTGAGTTAACAGCTCCAGCTTTATTTTAGCGGATCGCGACCGTCCGATGGGTGTTTTTACACGTGCAGAAGTTAACGAACACGCAGATTGCGCTTTGCCAGCTACATTTTGTTTTCCAGCGTATTTGATTGACCACAAATTACGGAATTTGGCATGTAGCGAATTTCGGATTTCGAAACTTTAAACGCAACATCCCACAGGCAAAAGCACCTTTTCCGGATTTCCCACCTCGCAGCTGTACGGACATCTGAACTGGATTTCTTCCTTGTCCGCGAATTCTCTAAATTCCACCTAAATCCTAATAAAGTACATCGAAAAGCAAAGAGAATACAAAAAACGACAAAATTACAGATACAGATTTAGGTTACGGAACTCAGTTTTCCCACCTTTAATTACAAACCCACTTTCAAACAGATAAATGAACACGTGCCCAGGATTGCATTTCGCGTCAAAACCTAGTCGATATGCACTTCAGGCAGGTAGCCCCCGCGCTCTCTCTCCCTCGATCTGACGGTCCATATTCGCAGACTCGAGCGATTACTTTCCGTCCGCCGTCCGATCAGATCCTCGTGCTCAAAATCTCAATCCGCCCCTCCCCTCCAATGACGTGCGAGTTATTATTGCCGCCGAACGGCTGACAGCGCACGTCACACCGCGAAGATTTTATGGTGCTTTTCTTTGTGGCCACTGTATCTCCCCTGCCAGGTGGCACCTACCTAGCCACAACCCTTGATACCCCTGACCGAACCTGTGGGGCTCAAGATAGCCGGACCAGAGATACATCCACTCCCGCACGGCACTCCGCTACAGCGAACCGCCACGTACACTGCCTCCCCAGCCACACAGCCTGATTTTATTTCCGAGAACCAATCATAACCCCGTGACAGATCCGCTGACTCAGCGCGTATCTATTCCGCGGGCGTCGTCCGTCGCCATCCGGCCTCGGAGGTCGCGCCGGCCGCCCGCTTTTCGCGGCCTTTTTGAGGAAAACCGAACCTAGAGCCTCCGGAGCCTCGCAGTGGGGATTCGCTGCCAATCGCTTTTCCGGCGACGTGGCCCAAAAAGCGCCCGAAGTACCATCCGTACATTTATTTCGTACACTTTCCTTCGCACTGTTTCGTTTCGTTTGTACTCTCTCGTTTCGTTTGTACTCATCCGCTCGTACTTTTTCCTGCGTACTTTTTGCCGCGTACTTTTCCCTGCGTACACTTTTCCTTTCCTATCCTTTTTCCTTTTCTCTTCAGGTTTCCGGAAAGGAATAAAAGCTTTCGCACTTCCAACTTCCCATCCTATTTTCACCCTTTTGGTACGAAAAGAAAGACTGCCTCCCCCTCCCTCTCCTTCTTCTTCTTATTCTTTCTAGTCTTATCTTTTTTGTGTATTTTTGTCGCCATAGACTCGTGTCGAGATTCCCGAGAAGAAGGCCATGGGAGCCGAAAGCAAGGAGCCGTACCTCTCCTCCTCCTCCCCCCCCTCCGATCTCAAGGACATGAAAGATTTGTCGGTTTGTGGGGAAGGTGGAGACCGACGTGACGACTTGTCCGACCCTGCGATAAAACTCTTCGGCCGGGTCATTGCTTTGCCGGGGGGGGTGGAGGGAGACGGAGAGGGAGAGAGGAGGGAGAGGGCGAGGGATATGTGGAGGACCTAGAGGGAGAGGGAGAGGGGGAAGGAGAGGAGTTTGGGAGTTGTTCCGGCAGTAACAGTGGTAGTGACGACGGTCTGAAGGGAGGGGGGGGAGGAGAGGGAGGAGAGGGAGGAGGAGGAGGAGAGTCGAATGGCAGCCGTACCGTGAGTCCAGAGAGTCAATCTGGGAGCAGGAAAAGACTGACGAAGAGAGACCAGCACAGATACCACTCCCTCCACCCCTCCTGGACTCCTCCCTCCTCCCTCCTCGAAAGAAAAAACTCCTCCAACCAACCGTCTTCCCTCCCTTCCCCCCACCACTACCGACAGACCCAGTTTTCTCACCACCCTCAGCACCAGTTTCCCTCCTCCCCCTCCCCTAAATCCCACCTCTCTCCCTCTCCCTCCCCTTCCCCTTCCCCCAACTCCTCCTCCTTCCCCCTCAAATCCTCTCGTCACCACCCCAAAAAATCCCTCTCCTCTCCCCCCCTCCAAGACCTCGACTCCCCTCTTTCCCAAATCCCCGCCCAAAAAATCGCCATTCCGACCGATACGATATCGGACGACCCCGTCTCTCCCTCCCCGATATCCTCCGATCCCATTCGCCCTCGAACCGCTTCCCTTCGCCTTGACCCGATATCCGTCGCCGAATCGTCGCACGGAGAAACCGCACGAAACGCCGGAGAAAGACTACGCGGCGATACACCGATACACCCCGATACGACACAGGACGATACAGTACCACACGATGCCACACGCGGCAAAAATACGACGATACGTCGCGATATAATACAGTGCGATAAGGTACAGCGCGATACGGTACAGTGCGATAAAGTACGGTGCGATAAAGTACAGTGCGAAACAATACAGTGCGATAAAGTACAGTGCGAAGCGGTGTCGGGCGAAACAACACCGGGAGGAGCTACTGCCGCCGCTGCCGGAGGTGAAATAGTACTACCGGGCGGCGGCGGCGGCGGCGGGGGGGGGGCGAATTGACGGGCGGTTCGGACTCGCCGTCCAGCCTGTGCCGGGCGTCTCCGGCGGGCGGCTTGGCGGCGGTGCCGTGCCCTCGGTGCGGCAGTCTGGCGACCAAGTTTTGTTATTTTAACAACTACAGCGCGCGGCAGCCGAGGCACTTCTGCAGGAGGTGCCAGAGGTACTGGACGCAGGGGGGGGCGCTAAGGAACGTGCCGCCGGGGGCAGGGAGGAGGAAGAACAAGGGGAAGGGGGAGGGAGGGGGAGGGGGAGGGGGAGGGGGAGGGGGAGGAGAGGGAGGGGGAGAGGTGGCGCAGTTGAGGGGAGGGGGAGGGGGAGGGGGAGGGGGAGGGCGAGGGAATGTGGAGTTGGGTCTAGGAGGGGGAGGGAGAGGAGGGGGGGGTGGAGGGGTAAATGGGGAGAGTATGAATGGGGATAGTAGTGGTTTGAGTGGATTGACGACGCTGAGGAGGGAAGGGGGAGAGGGGATGGGAAGGAGCGGAGGGATGGAGGGAGGAGGAGCGATGGGAGTCGGAGGAGGGGGAGGAGAGAGGTTCGAAGGGGGGAGTGGAGGGATAGGAGGAGTAGACGTGGATTTGAGACTAAGGAGTACTGCAAATAGTGGGGGAGGTCCAGCGGAAATAATGGGGTCCATGGGGTCTATGACGGCCCTCCTAAGAGATGAGGCAGTTCCTCTCCCTCTCCCTCTACCCCTCCCTCTGGCTCTCCCTCTCCCTGCCCCCCTCCGAGAGACCATGAGCTTGTACGGAAGCCCCATGGTGACAGATGTCACGTCCGGAATGTGGGCCGGAGGGGCAGCGGGATGGCCCATCGTCCCTCCTCCCCCGCCCTCTTCTTCTCTCCCTCTCCCTATTCCTCTCCCTCTTTCTCTCCCCCCCGTTTCTCACGCTCCTCCTGCTCCCTCTCCCTCTCCCCTCACCCCTACCCCGACCTCCGTCACCCCCTACGGTTTCTATGGGAACGGAATGTGGCCGTACAGTTATATGATGGGATGGGGGGCCGGGGGGGCTCTCCCTCCACCCCCCCCTCCCTCCTCTTCCTCTCCCTCTACCCCTACCCCCCCCGTTTGGGGCCCTCCGGGCTTATGGGGGGGTGCCACATGGCCTCCCCAGATGGCTCCTTGGACAACAGCTGGCAACCCCTGGATGGGAGGATGGGGGGGTGGAGGGAGAGGAGGGGTAGGAATGGGACTTGGGGTAGGAGCAGGAGGAGGGACAGTAGGAGTAGTGGGAGCAGGAGGAGGGGAAGTGGGAGGGAGGAGAGGGAGAGAGGAAGGGGATGGAGGAGAGGGAGGAGAGGGAGAGCAAGGGGGGGGTGGAGGGAAGAAAATGTGTATTGAGGACCCAGGGGAGGAGAGAGGGAGGAGTTCGGCATGGACGAGGGTGGGGTTGGGGGGAAGCAGTCCCTCTGAGGCTCCCAGAGCAGGGAGTCTATTGAGGGGGGGGAAGGAGAGGAGAGGAGGGATGGGGTTGAGTATGGGGGTGGGGGGAGGGATGGGAGGAGTGGGGGCAGGGGGAGGGGTGGAGGGAGGGATGGATTTACATTACTCGAATCCGGCGGCGTGGGCTCGGTCGATGGTCTTCCATGAGATGTGAGGGGGGAGAGGACGAGGAAAGGAGAGGGAGAGTGGAGGAAAAGTGGGGGAGAGAGAGAGAAGCGTGGGAGGAAGAGGGAGGAAGTGAGAGGGAGGATTAATGAGGTCAAATAAGATCGATGTAGAGTGATAGGAAGTGGAAAAGTGGATAAAGTGAAGGGGTAGAGGGAGAGAGAGAGAGAGAGGGAAGGGAGAAAAAGAGGGAGAAGAGGTGGAAGAGGGACGGGTGAGTGGAAAGTAGGTACATAGCCGGGGGTTGTATGTAAGAGAAAGAGAGAGGTAGGAGAAGAGTGAAAAATAGAGGGAAAAAAATAGGGAGAGAGGGAAGAAAGTTAGGAAAATAGAAAATATTTTGTAATTGTAGCATATTCTGATCTCCAGATTTTTGTGACATTAATTTTTATTTTTGTCTGCTTTTCCTCTATAATGATGAGATATTTGTCGTATATGTGATGTGACATAAGTCGCTTGTGGCCTAAAAAATAGGTTTAGGGTTTTTAGGATTTGAAAGGAGTAGGAGAGGTAGTCTCGCAAAAGAGATACAGAGGGAGAGGAGAGAGGGAGTGATAGCAAGAAAAAAGAGATGCGGTAAATGTAATAAGTTAGGTTTTGTGATCCAATAAAATCTTTTATTTTTTTTCTTGTAACGTCATCTTTTCTTTTCAATGGTTTTTTTTTTTTCTTAATGGAGGATTTTTCTCAGATCTTTGTTTTCTTTTCTCGTCTGTTTTTATTTAATCAACCTGTCTATTGTTTGAAAGTTTAACCGTTTGTTTTATGTCTTTTCTTGTTTCTGTTCTCTTTTTTTGATTATTTTTCCATTCTTGTTTCATTTTCTTTTCTTGTTTCTTGTTTCTTTTCCTTGTTTCGTTTTCTTGTATCTTGTTTCTTGTTTCTTCTTTCATTTCTTGTTTTCCATTTTTTTTTTTTCTTGTTTCCTTTCCATCTTTTTTTTTTCTTTTTCAATCCCCTTCAGACGCTCTGGTGTTCAAATACAAATAAAAGAAAGAGTCTTCAGATAAGACAAAAAATTATTGGTGCAATATAAATAATAATACTATATTATAATGATAAATGCAATGTTCCGACTTTCCATGCGCTTTTCCAAAACCTAATTCTGCACTTTGAAAACCTATGGTGCCATGGATGCAACTAAAGTAACATGGTGAAATAAGAAAAAACAACGCAAACAATGCTGTTTTTTCTTAATCCAGAAAAAATAAAATACAGGTAAAATAACAAGACACTTGAAAATCTACTGTTGAGTGATCAGACTGGCTAGTTGAACAAAAAAAACAACAATTTTTCAGCGTGTTGAACAAAAAAAACAACAGTCTTTCTTACTTGTAATAAGCTTGAAAACCTATTCACCAATTTTATACGTTTAAGAAAGGTGTACTCATTGTTGCGTAAGTCTAACAATATCAAAAAATTAATGTTCTTTAAGTGAACACTGCATCAAGTGTAGTGGCGTGATTGTTTTTTTAGCGACTCAAATCCACTTTAAAGTATGTGCATGTGCATGTTGGATTTCTGTTAGGTGACTGCCGATTGAAATAACTCGTCAAGGGTGCACAGAGATTTGATTTGACGTAGTATCAAAAACTTTAACGCTAACAATGATACACTATGGACTACCAAACCTGCACGACACCTCTCCCGACAGCCTTTGTATGACAACTCTAACAAAAAAAGATTTCAATTAACTGGAATGATTTTGGATGAAATATTGTTGTTATATGTGCGGTGTTCCACATCTTATTGTTACAATGTTCCTTGGTATACAACTACGTGTTTGTGCATGGGTATTCCTTTGTACTAAAGGAACAGAGATGGGCATTGTCACAGATCCGGGAAAGCATCAGCATTGGGGTGGATTGCAGGTTTCTCATGCACACCTCCTTGGACATCTTACCTGAACCTCCCGGTTCCCTGGCACGCTCGACAATTAGCGTTAATGTCTCTGTACACACTTGTCGGATCGTGTATATGACGGTTGCGATTGAAAGGTAAGATTTACAGCTTTCCATTGGCATCCTTCAATTGAAAACTGGACAAGTGTGCACGGAGAAAAAATGTTTTAAGTGGCGTAAAAAATTTAAACTCTAATAGCGATACAAAGTGTAATGTCGTCATTGGTGAGTTTCTTATCGGCGATAAGTTCGATAGTCGATATATCGATTATGGTTATCGGTTACGGGACCGATAAGTTTAGATTTACCGTTATCGCTAACTGTCGCCGATAAATGCTTGATATATTCGCACCGATAACCGATAACCGATAACCATCGATGGCCTATATATCCTTCTAGGAGGGTGGGGGGCAAGAGTCGCAAAAGTCAGAATTTTAGATAACCGAAACTGACCGTTTTTTTTTCCAAAATCTGAGTACCCAACGCCCGACCAGGTTATGTCACGCTCCAAAATTGTTAACCGTTACCCGAAACGCGTTTACGAAAAAAAAAAGTTAACCGAAACTCGATTTCTCGCGACTATCCGTGCCTACCCGTACCCTAATAAGTACAAAATTAGTGGTACATCTCCCTTATACCTTCCACGATACCAAGAGTAAAAAGTACAATAATGTTGGATAGTATTGACAGTACAAAACCTTCAATTTTTTTCGTTTTTTGCTTACTAAACCGTTACTGATTTTTTTTTTTTTCGTGAATCACCGGCCTGAATCCGCCCGAACCCCCAAATTTGGCAACCGAATCCGTTCCGAATCCGACGCGGGCGGTCGGTTAACGGTTGGTTACGGTTTCGGTTAACCGTTTGCGATCTCTGGTGTGGGGGGGGGGGCTCAATGGGGCGAGGGAGGGGGAGGTTCCGAAAATTCTATTGCATCAGAGTACGGTAATTTCAGTACGGATTACGGAACCGTACATATGAAGTACGGATCGATAAATATCAGTTATCGGTTGGTCAAACCAAGATACACATCGGTTAACGGTAAAAGGCTTCCGATACACTACATTGTGACAATACAATAATACACTGCGAATCGCTATTAGCGTTAATCACGCTAATTTGGCGCCCCTAATTTCTTACCCATATTCTTAAATAGAGTGATTAAAAAAACCCTAAAAAACAAATTAGAGTTACTGATTTCCTTGAAAATCCCCAAATTCCCAATTAGCGTTAATCACACTAATTGTTCCTTAACACTAAATATTTGTTAACCCTAATAGCGATTCGCGGTGTACATCTTAAAACATGGAGAAAAAGCATCGCATCAGGAACCAATCGGGAGGCGATGGAAGGTTCAGATTCTTCGAACACCGATGCGACGTCATGAGCAACTCTAATTTCTACACCCTGTATCGCTATTGGTGTTAATAGTTTTTTCACCACTTAAAACATCTTTTCTCCGTACACACTTGTTCAATTTTCACTTTGAGACCCCCAATCGGAAGATGAGAATCTTACCTTTCAATCGCAACCGGCAGATCCACAACCCGACAAGTGTGTACGGAGAAAAGATGTATTGAGTAGCAAAAACAACATTAACACCAATAGCAATTCACGGTGTACCACCGCCAAAGCGTTCGCAAGAAATCTCGATGCTATACATATATATGCTATAACTCGGTGAGAGTTACTGACAAAGCTATTGCAAAAAAGAGAACAGCATTCGTAAATAGAGTGGAGGGAGAGACACATTGAGAAGAAGAGGGCAGATTGGGGAGGAGAGGAGTGAGAGGGGAAGGTGTATTGAGAGGGAAAGGTAATGGGAGACAGAAAAGAACTGGGAGAGGGATAGAGAGAGGAGTATAGCAGATAGTGGAACTGATTTGAAGTAGTTGGGCTGGGAATACTTTACCACATTGTATCTGCGGTGGCTGGTATCTGAAAAAGGTCATTTGAGTTGACATGTCTAAGTATAGGCAAGAGTAGGCAGGCAAATTAAGATGCTCAGGATGAGTCAAAGAATTCGCTAGCCTTCTTTCACACGTTTTAGCACTTTCCTAAAGAACATGCCATCTTGTGACAACATTAAACATTCATAAGAAATCCACATATTTGGGGCGCCAGCCAATAGATCCTATCACCAACATTTCACCGAACGTTTCCATGTCACTGAAACAATAACCACCGTTAACCAACAGATTTTTCAATAGAAGCCTATGGAAACCTCTCTACTGGGCTTAACGTCTAAAGCGAATCAGGTCACTAGAGTTTTGTACTTGTCCGCACCGTACTACGGTCAAGATTGTGAAGCCAATATTGACAAAAAGATGCCTTATTAACATTGAATCATAACGTTTTCATGATGACAACAATAATGACTAGTTTCTTTGTTTGCCTACACCTGCATTATTCTGGAGACTAGATCTTAGAAGCTAGAATAGGACAGAACAGATACTGAAGAGTATTCACCTTCTTGGCTGTAGTTGAAAACTAGGAAATCATCTATAATCTCAGATTTTGTAAAAACCAAGAAATGAGGACAACAAATTAATATGTTGTTAGAAAAGATTTGGAATGCCAATGTACAAGATAAGTGTCCAATAGCATACGACAGAGAGTAGCAAGAACCTCTGAGCGTTTCCAAAAACACAAATGAGCAGGTTGTCGCCGGCAATTTTTTAAATTGTTTGATCAGCAAAACTTAAAAACCAAACACAAAAATTCCCAGAAAAAGGTCATAAAAAAACCAATAAACAGAAAAGAGTGTGCCCATTGAACAAAATAAAGACACTCAGACTAGCTGCGAACATATTAAGCAATCAAACAGTAACATCCAGAAACCACAACCAATCAAGCAACGGCGAGCAACTCAAAGAATATTTAAAAGGAGATCCACCACTAAGGATCTACAATAGTTTATTGTGTTATTACGCTACAAAGGATGCTTGGTTGCAGAACATTAAGATACTACAACCATTGACATTATCGTTGTTTTCGCAAGACCAGAAGTTAACAGAAAAAATGCAGTTAACAGAAAAGCCACAGTCAACACAATGTTCTTGTAACGCAATGCTGGGATTTCAATAGCACATGACTGAATAGTACGGTGATGATGGAGAAAGCAAGTAATCGAGAGAGTAAGGGAGGGGGATTGAGGGTGAAGAATCTCTCACGACCAATGCTGCCCACTGTTGTTTTACTTTTGTTTTATTTAACACCATTAACAGCTGGTAAAAAAAAGACAACAAAAGGTGTTCCAGTTTTAGTCAACTGTTGACTTAACATTACAAGTGATGGTCCATGTTGGGAACAACGTCGTGCTCTAATATTTGTAGCTTTTCTCAAAGTAAACCAAACATATGGACAGTGCACAACTCTAAGCTCAACATTACCGTACAAAACTGAAACCCGGATGGTAATTGAGCATCTCCACTCATTTGCACTCATCTCCACTCAAATAAATTGAAAAAATATGTAAAAAAATTGGTGATGTTAGCAAAGTACCTGCACAGTTAAAAAGTCACGAATGAGCTGCGCCGGTGTTGTTAAATATTACGGGGTAGATTTTTGAGTATGGAAACTACTGGAAAATAATAACAATAATTCACAATTTTCCCATGTTGCTAACAGTTAGGATGGTCCAATAAATGAACTGAGAATTGAGGTATCTATGTCACTAAAAAAGACTATGGGAATGTGTCTCCATAAGACACTGTACATAAAACTTTACAAAGTCGACCAAGACATGGTAACAGAAAAAAAGACTTACAACATAGAACTTCATTAGAACAAGCTACCACTGATATATCTTTGCTTGAAAAAAAAAAAAAAACATATATCAAAAACGGGCTTCATACAAGTGAATGAATCGAAAAAAACAACCAACAACTTAAATACAAAACATATCCATGAAAAAACCAAAGATCCATGATGGTAAATATCCCTGAATTTATAGACTAACGAGGGCTAACATTAACTCACCTTACTCGGATGTGACGGAGGCTCACAAACAATATTCAGTTCTTTGGTCGAGGACCGTCCAAAAATCGGTTTGCTGCTACAGCTTTGACCTTCGCTATAAAATCAGGCATCTGTCATTAAGCCATCCCTCAAGCTAAAGGTTAGCAAGAGAGTTAGGGCTCGGGTTAGGGTTAAGATTAGGGTTAAGGTTAGAGTTAAGGCTAGGGTCAGGGATTTGCCTCGTCACAACAACAACGTAACAGAAAGCATTAAAACTGATATTTGAACCCAAGATTAACATTAACGGCCATGATCACAAAAGGGACAATTTCATCACTTTCCAATCCAGCAAGTTAAAAAGTGTAATGCCAAATTTGAGCTCGGCCTAACCGGGTTTAAACGAATCATGGTTTAACTTTCTTTTCCTCACCCCTGGAAAATGTTTGAGAACCCCAGAATAGCTGGTGAGGCGCATATCAGTCTCAGCTAAAATAATATCGAGTGTCTCCACATCCTTGAGAAGCAATTCAACCTGCAAAAAAACTCAATCCTTCTCAAAATAAGCCCTCAAAGAAATCGAAATTTGAAACGACAAAGTCAATTATAGGGAGTCAGGGATAATTTTTCGGACATGTTAAATATGACGCACTGATGATTGAAAGGTAGACGAGGCATTCAAGGAATGTGAGCAAAAGGACGGGAGAGAATTACACTGGTAAGAGAGATAAGATTGTGTAAAGCAGAAACGAGGCACATGAAATGTCATGAAAATGAAATCCAACCAGGGAGGAATAAAACAAGTAATACCTTATTCCCCAAGAAAAGGTGAAAAAAAATAGGAAAAAGAGCACCAGGGATAATGCATTTTGATGCATCAATCAAAAGCAATTTCAGAAGCATTGATGGCTTCCTAAAAATAAGGGAAATGAGCAATAAAATATAAAAGGATATTACCAGGGACAGAACAATGCATCAACAAAAGACATGCCAAGAATCGACTTGTTACTAATGAACCAGAAAGAAATGAGAAGAAAAAGGGTTGCAGGAATAGCACCTCAGCCTCAGACTTCTGATAATTTGAGTGAAACAACTGAAGTTGTCTCCTTTGTTTTCCGCATTGTTTCTCAAGGGCTGATATTTTACCCATAAGTGACTTTTCAATCTCCTTCAAACTGCAAAAAAACCAGCCGTTAAACAAGCTAGAGACCATCAAGAGGAAGTCGTGCCTTTCCTCAAGAAAACAAAATTACCATCACAAGAGCAATTATGTCTTCTCAAATGAGAGCTCTTAATACATTCAAACGATAAAATATAAACAGTAAAAAGATAAACAGTCTCCAAAACTCACATTTCCCAGAGTGTCAGTAATTGTATTCTTGCTGTCGATTCCATACCCTTTTCACTTCTCTTTTCTCCCTCACTTTCTACCTTGAGACTGTTCGCACCAGTTTTTGGGCCTTGCTGACCATTATCCCCATTCGCTTTGATATTTCCGTTCACTTCTGTACTTCCTTCATATATTCTAGCTTTACCATCTGTGCTGCCATCAGGTACTCTTTTTGCCCAATTAGCCAAATACTCCAAACAGCCTGCAATTTCTCTTTCCACAGCCTCCAATTCCTCCTCTTTCTTTGTAACTTCCCCTCGTCGAAGTTTGACTTCCTCCTCTAATTTCTTTACCGTCAGCTCCAGTTCTGATGTTTTCCTCCTTCCATCTTCTTCTTTTCTATTCCATGACTCTTCTGCTTCGCGCATATTTGTCCCAACTTCTACGATCTTTCGTTTGGAAATTTTCGCTTCAGTTCTCCACTTTGCAGCTTCGTCCATACATTTAATCGTTTCACCCCTACATGTGACTATTTCATCCTTACATTTGACTAAGTCATCCTTATATTTGACAATTTTATCCTCATATTTCACTATTTCATCATTCCACTTGACTATTTCTGACCTTAAACGTTTTAACTCTTCCTCTTTTTTCAAAGAAACTTGTTGTTCTAGCTCTAATCTCTCCCTTAAATGCGTCAATGTCCTCTCATTCTGTTGTTTCCATTGGATCATTGCGTCCAGTTCTTGCCTCGATTCCGTGGACAATTTCTCCTTCTCTGTAAGCTGCCTTTCAGTTTCCTGCTTGGCATTCACAGCAAAATTGAGTCTTTCTGCCAAAAATTTCACTTCCTCCTCAAATTTCACAAGTTTTTGCCCTGCATTACTTGCCCTTTCTTCTAGAGACAACCTCGCAGACTCTTCCGCCTCTTTTTGTGCCACCATATCCTTGAGCTCTAGTTCTAATCGCTTATTTACTTCCCTGAGTTCCCTGAATTCATCTGCATGCGCAATGTGCTCTACTAATTCACCACCTTGGTAATCATTTCTTTCACTTGTCGCATTTGACATTCTCAGCTGTCTCACTTCTTCCTTCATAGCTGCAATTTGCACTTCTGCTTTTTGTAACAGCTGAAGATATCGCCTAATTTCCTGTTCTTTCATTTCTATGTCCCTTTTCACGTCATCAATAACTGTCGTCAAGTTTTGACTCTCCTTCTTCTCCCTTTCACCTTCAAGTGCCTGCATACTACACCGCTGTCCCATTTCCACTTCCTTGGCGAGAAGTTCATCTTCCAACCGTTTGTTACCTTCTTCTGCTTTCTTTAACTTCTGCTCCATTTCCGTTTCCTTAACCAACAAGGCTTCTGCATTTCTGTATGCAACTGTCTCACACCATTCTAATTCCTTCAACCTACCCTCTAGTTCATCCACTTTCCTTCTCATCACTTCCTTCTCATTCGTGAGTCGGTCAACTTCTTCCATCCCTTGTTTTGACCGTCCCAGTAACTCCTTTTCCTTCTCACTTTTCCAATTCTGGCTGCATTCTGCAAGTTGTTCCTCTTGCAATCTTCTTAACTCAGTTTCAGCCATAGATAAACAAAGGGCATCCTCTAAACCCCTTGACAAAGTAAACCCCATATGAGCCTTAAGAGATACCACCTTCTGCTTCTCTTCAGCAACCCTCTTCACCAGGGCATCCCTCTTCTCACTCAACTGCCTATTTCTATTCTCAAGGTCTGATTCGTACTCTTGCTTCCTCTTCAACTCAGCTTTACAGATAGATAGGTGAAGAGCATCCTCTAAGCCACTCGACAGTGCAAGCCTCATGTTTGACCCAAGAGACATAAATTTCTGCCTCTGTTCAACCACCTCCTTGGCCAGCTCATCTCTCTCCTCACACAACTGCTTACTTCTATCTGCAAACTCTGACTCGATTCGCAAACGTTCTTTCCTCTCCCATATCAACTCCTTGGCCACCTCCTTTGCCTGCACATCTCTCTCCTCACACAACTGCTTACTTCTATCTGCAAACTCTGACTCGATTCGCAAACGTTCTTTCCTCTCCCATGTCAACTCCTTGGCCAGATCATTCATTTTCGTTTGTGATTCAATAAATTTCTTTTCTAACAGACTTAACTCCTTTTCCTTCTCACTTTTCCAGTTCTGGTTGCATTCTGCGAGTTGTTCCTCTTGCAATCTTCTTAACTCAGTTTCAGCCATAGATAAACAAAGGGCATCCTCTAAACCCCTTGACAAAGTAAACCCCATATGAGCCTTAAGAGATACCACCTTCTGCTTCTCTTCAGCAACCCTCTTCACCAGGGCATCCCTCTTCTCACTCAACTGCCTATTTCTATTCTCAAGGTCTGATTCGTACTCTTGCTTCCTCTTCAACTCAGCTTTACAGATAGATAGGTGAAGAGCATCCTCTAAGCCACTCGACAGTGCAAGCCTCATGTTTGACCCAAGAGACATAAATTTCTGCCTCTGTTCAACCACCTCCTTTGCCAGCTCATCTCTCTCCTCACACAACTGCTTACTTCTATCTGCAAACTCTGACTCAATTCGCAAACGTTCTTTCCTCTCCCATGTCAACTCCTTGGCCAGATCGTTCATTTTCCCCTGTGATTCAATAACTTTCTGCTCTAACAAACCTAACTCTTTTTCTTTCTCACTTTTCCAGTTCTGGTTGCATTCTGCAAATAGTTCCTCCTTCTCTCTCATCCTCTCCCTCTCTGCCGTCAACTCTTCTATTAAAAATCCTGCTGCTTCGACCTCTCGAAATGCATCCATCTTTGAGCTAAGTAGCTGGCTCTCAAGTTTCTCGGCTCTCTCTTTTGTGCTAGCAATTATATCCTCCTTCTCCCTTAACGTTTCACCAAGCTTCCTCTCCATCTCAGCTGCTTTTCCCTGCTCAATTTCCAGTGTGCTCGCCGAAATTCTTATCGTTGTCTGATGCTTAGTTAGAGCTTCTTTCAAATCCTCGACCTCCTTTTGCAGTTGAACAGCTTCAACTTCCTTGACATGCAACATGTTTGTCAAGTCCGACATTCTTTCGTTTGTTATGTCAATGGCAGCCTGGAGGCTATCGGCTACCTCAACCCATTCTTCAATACTGGCCCTCTCAGTCTTTAATTGCATTTGTGCACTTTCAAGTTCCTCTTTATGCATCTCCAACTGCACTTGAAGTTCTTCCACTTCCTTTTCGATTTTTTTTTGTTCTTCTCCCAATCGCACTTGAAGTTCTTCCACTTCCTTCTCAGATCTTTTTTGTTCCTCTCCTAATTGAAGACTAAGGATCGACTTCTCTTCGAGCCTCATAAGCATTTCTTGAACTTGACTCCGAAGCTCTCCCATTTCTGCATGCGCACTTAACACCATATCTTTCACCTTGTAAAGCATGGATAATGCATTTTCTCTCTGTTCCTCGAGCTTTTCAATAAGTAGCATAGTTTTTGACTTTTCTCTCACTGCTCCTAATGTACCACATGTTAGTCCAGTATGCTTCGAAACCGACTCAGGTGACTGCGATTCCCTCCATGTCTCGGAATATGTAGCAGATTTTTCTTCAGAAATTTGGACCAATTGCTCCTTTACTCCTTTCTTCAACTTGTGAAGCTTGTTCTCAACCTCCATTTTCTCGTCCTCCTTGTTATGTAGCAAGTTTTTAAACATTTCAATTTCCTTGACTCGTGCACGTTTCTCCAGCTCCAAGACATGTTCAAGTTGACTCACCATGCTACTTTTCCTCTCTAATTCTTCTCGCATCTCCACTATCAAGGCCCTTTCCTTCACCAAATCCTCGGCCGTAATCCATTCTCCAGTTTCTAACTTCTTCGCGACTTCCATCGTCATTTGCGTGTACGACTCCTCAGACCTCTGTTCTACCAAAACAATTGCTTCTTTCAGTAAAGAAATTTGCTTTTCTGTGTCCTTGTCCTTCATTTCTCTCACTGCTTCCAGTTCTCGTTTCTCCAAACGCTCTCGTTCAATCTTTGCAAGAGACTGCTGGAATATAGCTTCCAAATCATCCACAGATTCCTTAACTTCAAAACTAGTAAGTTCATTCGCCATATGTTGTATTATTGTATCCCTCTGAGAAATGGCTTGCTGATAACCCTTTAATACATTCTCATTTTCTGCTCTTTCTTCCAATAACCTTGCAGCATGCTGCTTTGCAGCTGCCAATTTTTCCTTCAAAACATCCACAAATTCAGGTAAATAAGTATCGAGGCTCAATCCATCAGCACTTCCTACCAATGTTTCCCTTCTGTTCGTTTGCGAATCACTCGTATCTTCTTGAGACTCTCCCTCTGTTTCACATGCTCGCGGTTTCAAAGATGATGCCATTTCCGTGGATTTAATTGCCATAAGACTAAAATATCATGTTTAAACAACTGGTGACTTTCTTGTACATGATAGAATTGCGTTAATACTCTCACATGATTCCAAAAATTGAATTCAAGTTGAATTATGATTAATGACAAGGTCTCACGACTGTCTTATGTTGTCCCTTAAAAGGTAAAAGGAATATGAAGGTGTGAACGTTCTGCTGTCATATAGTAAGTAGCATGGCTGCAAGAAAGCACAAAACAAAAGTATCCGTTACAGGTACAGAGATGAAACCTGAAGTTCAAATAAATAAGCCATGTTGCGCAGTTCCCACTGGCGGGCATCATGAACTCATTATTTTGATATTTTCTATGCATAGTACACCGTGTATCGCTATTAGTGTTAATGTAATTTTGGTCACTTAAAAACATCTTTTCTTCGTACACGCTAGTCGGATTATGAATCTGACGGTTGCGATTGAAAGCGAAAACTATCATCTTTCGATTGGCGGTCTCCATCTGAAAATCGGACATATGTGTACGGATAAAAGGTGTTTTATGTGGCAAAAAATAATATTAACGCTAATAGCGATATACGGTTTACTTTACAGTCCAGGACACCGTGAATCGCTATTTGCGTTAATGTTTTTTTTTTACCTTTGAATGTTTAGTTTTTGCGCACATTCGTGAGATTATAAATCTGACGGTTGAGATGAAATTTTTCACATTCCGCATGGTGGTCTCCAATAAAATCTGACAACTGCATACGGTGAAAAATCGGTGGAAACTGTTGGAAGCACGTTTCCAATGTGCGAAAACAATTGGAAACGCTATATTCGACGTAGTTCAAAAATTCCATAGTACAATCCATTAAAGTTCGAGATTTTTGAGTTTAAGTTCGAGCAATTTTCATACAATACGAATTTTCTGTACAATTATTACCAGAGGGAAACAAAACTGGGCGCATCCAGCGCATGCCACATGTAATGTATCGGCTTCGCATGGGTATCGCCCGATTGGCTCAGTTTTGTTTTCCGACCGTGCAGAAAAGTTGTATTGTACGAAAATAGTTTGAACAAAATCGAACAGCTAGAACTTTTCTAATTTATTGAACCACACTTTAAACCATGCAAAGGTACACCGTGTATCGCTATTAGTGTTGATGTTTTTTCGGCTCTAAAAAACATAATCTCTCCGTACACACTTGTCGGATTAAAGATCTGACGGTTGATGTTAAAAGGCAGGATTCTCAGCTCCCGATTGGCGATCTTCATGTGAAAATCCGACTGTGTACGAGAAAATGTTGGTTTAAGTGGCGAAAAAATTATTAACTCTAATAGCGATACACGGTGTGCTGTACATTTGATCGTATACTCCCCAATTATTGCAAATTTTCTCAAATTTGAAATTTTCTAAACCTCCACCGTGAATCCTATTGCCTTCTTTCTCACGTCCATAGCTCGTTTTACGCGTTACACAAGCCCAACCCATCTCAGTTCACCGTTATTTCATAATTTTGAATATGTCTCATGTATAATAATCTGAAAGCTGACGGATCGACAACATTGAATCATCTCTCTCTAAATGAAGTCTTAACAAGGGGCAGATTCTATTGCAAATAATGGGGTTGATAGGGAGGCATGTGAGTTACAATTCAAGTTCCTATTGCTTTTTTTGCGTGATGGCTTACATGACCACTCCCTCTTTCTCTCATTCTCCCTCTCCCGCTCCCTCTCCCTCTCCCTCTCTCTCTCTCTCTCTCCCTCTCCCTCTCCCTCTCCCTCTCCTTCTCCCTCTCCATTTCCTCTTCGTCGCCCTCTCTCTCTCTCTCTCTCCCTACTCTCTCCCTCTCTCGATCTCTGTCGCCTTCTCTCCCCTCCCTTTCCCTCTCCCTCTCCCTCTCTATCCTAGTATTTTGAATCCTCTCCCTCATACGTTTTACAGCTTATCTGGTAAGAAAACTCTTAACAAAATTTTGAAACTTAATAGAATATAACACCAGGCCGCCCCTCTCTCCCCTCCACCGTCCCCCTTTTTAAAGCCCCCCCTATTTTATTTGTATTTTTATTAAATGCGGGTGTGGAATTATGCTTGGTCTCGAGCTCCACCAGACCACGAGAAATAAACAAGAGAAAGGATGTAAATTTACATTTTCTTTGGCAAACTTGACTTTTTTCATTTCTTTTTGGGAAGCACCAATATTGTCACTTTAGAATTACATAGGTTTTCTGATCGTCCACATTTTTTTTTTTTGACCTGAAACATTTTCGTTTCGCAAGTGTCTTAGCATAGAAGAAATGTCTGGTTTTTTACGCCGTATTTTTATTGCACATTATGCCTATTTTACTCCTTTTGTGTGTATTATACCGCAAAAAATACCGTATTATACGCACAAAACGAGTAGAAAAGGCTCCACTCTCCACTCGTTTTGTGCATGTAATACGGTATTTTTTGCCGGAAATGAGTGAAATAGGCTTAGTGCCCTAAAAGTTCTAGTGCACATACGACTATTTTATTCGGTTTGTGCGTATAATACAACAAAATATACCACAATTTTGTTCTATTCTTATAAGGGCTTTTCTTATCGTTGCAGTATCTGAGATACTGCTTGACTATTCCACGTTTATGTTGAGCTTACCCTAAAATTTTGAGTGGAAAATGAGCTTTTTACAACTCATGTTTGGGCAGTATTCCTGGTTGTATGACAATGTTGGAGAGGGACACGCAACATCTTCCATCGCTGTTAGAGTTAGTGAATTATTGGCGTTAACACTTTGTTCGAATCAACCACACTAAATTTATTTGCGTTAACACTGTTTGAATCAACCACACAAAATGTTGTATTAAGTTAATGAATTATTAGCGTTTACTCTTTGTTAGGATCAACCACTCTAAATCGTGTTTTTTCATGCGGCTGATTATGGGCCACTTAAATGAAATTTATGATTTCGGGCTAAAAAACCACTCACTTGAATATGGGTGGTTAACTCTAATGGGTGTAGTGCTGCAAGGAACAATAAAATGGTATTTCTGACAAAACTTGGAAAAGCCCTCGATGCAAAAAATCGCATGTGACACGATGGTTGTGGTTGATTGATTCGTATTTTAACTTCTCTACTAAAGTTTCCTGGATACAAAGGAGTTAACAACTGTTCACTTATTTTTACAATTGCGACATTTATTGTCTAACGTTACACCGCTCATCGTTATTAGAATTAATGAATCATTGGCCGGAACACTTTATTAGAATTAACCACACTACATTATGTGTTGAGTTTGGAAATTATTGGCATTAACACTTTACTAAAATAAACTACATTATACTATGTATTGCCACATGGCTTATTGTGGGCCACTTACTTAAACAGTGTTATTTACACTAATTTATGATTTTGGGTAAAGAAAACACTACTTGAAAAAATAATGATTAACTCTAATAGCGATGGGCGGTGTAGTTTCTTGTTGTGACCCAAGTTTCTTCTCTTTTACATTGAATGAATGATTGGGGTACAAACGGGCTATATAACTGGGCACATTGGATTGGCTAGAAACATATAGACAAGAAAGCAGTCAAGTGATTAACATGGAATGTTTTAAAAATGGTATGTTCACAAGAATTTAAGAAGAAAATAGGAGTGGTAAAGGAGTTAAAAAGGTGTGGGAGAAGCATATGGCCACTCTTTGTTGAGTTTGTCCTTTAGCGCGATGGTATCATGATTGAAAACCAGTACAGCACAGGTATCGTATGGTCCTGGTACTGATACCAGTATGGTACTTGCTTGTTGACCAAGTATTAAGAAGAAGAGATGACAAACTTGTACTTCTTCATGCATTTAAGTAAAGTCTTGATAGTATGGATTTGTACACTACTCTGTACTTCGAGGCAATGCAATTGAACTGGTCCTCCTAAGAAACCAACGATTCAACTAATTCAGTTTCAGGACTTATATTGACTTATTTGATTCCAAGCCATTTTTGTTCTTGTAGATTTTTTTAGTGAGCCATAGTTACAATGGACGTTTGTCCCTTGCACTCAATATCACAAATATGGTTAGGAGGGAATACAAAAGAAGCATTCACGGGGAAAGGTTTCTTAATTCTACTTGTGAACTTTCTGGGGGGACCTTGTCATGACACATCGACCTCATGTTGATACAAATTAAAATTTAACATTCTCCACCTGAACATGTACCAATCCATTTGTTGCATATATTATCAATTATGATCACCGTTAAGGCAAAAGTCAAGTGGCCCAACCTCTCCCATATTTGTTGTTTTCGATATATAGAAATAAACTTTAGTCTAAACTTTTAACCTAAGTTTTGACAGGATGATGTCTCACCGTCGTGGAACAAGATGTAAGAAGAGCTGACCTGACTGGTTTTGATAACTATTGTTTGATCGAAAGAATAATGAGCCCTCCATCTGTTATTCCTTGTCCCTCAATGTTGTTACATTCCATGTCCCTTACGGTTGTTTCAGGTTTCGAGGGAGTTGAAAGTGAGGACGAGAACTGGAGGCAATTTTACTGTTGTCCAAGAACATTACTTAAGGGATGACTTAGGTTGTCATTCTGCTCATTGTATCACATGCCCTCAAGAGACCACATGGTTGCCAACATCTTCCCATTACATGGTAACTTTTAGCTTTCACTCGAGATGTTGTCTTCTTGTACTTGTTACAAGCATTGCCATTCCGTTCCATACACTTATCACATGATGTGACAATTATTTTGTAGAGCACAAAGCTATATTTTTCATGAACCTTCTCACCTACTCATGGTACTCAAGACGAGGTAGATTCGGTTTAAGATTTGGTTAACATCGTATTATGGTAGAGAAAGTGAATTTTAGGAGAATCCCATTCGATTCGTTTGTCTCAGACGGGGGATTTGTGATGTTTAAGCTAATTTAGAATGTCTTCTTTCATGGTGTCAAGCTTTTCTTAGGACAGGTAAGAGTACTTTGAATTTCTGGAAGTGCAACATCCTATTTATTGAATGCTTTTACAGACCTTTGAACTCTTTCGACATTTTATACCCATAGAAATGTATTCATACTCGTACTCTTACTTACACTCTTTTTGTACTCATTCTATACTCATTTTGTACTCCTTTTGTACTCATTTTCTTCTCCTTTTGTACTCATTTTGTACTCAATTTACACTTATTTCGTACTCATTTTGTATGCATCTTCTTATACTCATTTCGTTCTTATTTTGCACCACTTGTTCTGCACTCATTTTATTCTCATTTTGTACTTACCTGTCTCATGCAGATTCCTGACGCAGATGCTATTTTGGATTTTTTAGAAATTCTGGAACTTCCGCAATTGACAGGTGTCATTTATCTGGCCTCCGTTGTACAAGAGGTGCATTTCTACCTTCTTTGGTGTGTTTTTTAAAACGGAAGCTTTGTTACTCAGCAGAATTACTAAATCTTAATTTATCACCGTAACAAAAAGAAAACCTAACAGTTATGAATGCCATCGGTTGATGTATCTCTCCAATGGGATGTGATTACCAGTATTTGTACTTGTTGACAATATGCTGTTTGACAATCCGATTGTCGTGGGACGGGAGGGGAGGGGAGGTGAGGGGAGGGAAGGAGAGGGGAGGTGGGAAGAGGGGAAAGGAGGGGAGGGGAGGGGAGGGAAGGGGAGGGGAGGGGAGGGGTGGGAGGGGAAAGGAAGGGAGATCTCTCACAGTTATAAGTTGTGTTGGGTGCAGGTTCACAAGAGGGGGACTCAGCGAACATCGAGCAGGTTGAGGTAAGACTCCTTGTTTTTTGAGGTTTTGGGGATAAACGCAAGAACTTGCGTGATGATATAAGCAAACCAATCGTTTTCTTTCTTCCTATTGACATTCCTTTTTCAATACAATAGTTAGCAATACCCACTATTAGTTGATGCACCTTAGTTGATGGTTTTGAATCACCTTTATAAAAACGGTTCAGAACCACCTCCATAAAAGCGGTTTTGACCGACCTCTATGAAAAAGTGGTTTTGAACACCTCTTTAATAGTGTTTTAGAACGACGCCCATAAGTTTGGTTTAGAACTATCTTATAAAAGTGGTTTAGAACCACCTCCATAAAAGTGGTTTAGAACCATCTCTATAGAAGTGGTTTTTAACCACCTCCATAAAAGTGGTTTAGGTCTAATTCTAGAACGATCTTATAAAAGTGGTTTAGGACCACTTCCATAAAAATGGTTAATAACCACCTCTATAAAAGTGGTTTAGTACCACCTCTGTAGAAGTGGTTTAGAACCACCTTTATAAAAGTGGTTTAGAACCACCTCCATGAAAGTGAAGTTTGATCTTCTTGGAGTGCGTTGGACTGAATGTGTGAAAGAAAAGACTCTAGAAGTCACTGATTGCGAATCTGTGATCCAAGTCGTAAAGAGTAAATTGATTTGGAGAGCAAGTACAGTGCCCTATGTATGTATAATTTTGCAGCTAAGTGCAAAGAAATCTACTCCTTTTCTCATAGTTAAAAGCGTAAGGCGGTCTCACTATGTGTAAGCTTCATTTTGTAAGTAACAACGGATTACGAGACTACCTAATGGTGGCCAATCAGCCGTAACTACTTATGCTGTTTTTAGAATACAATAGAAGACTTACAATGAACATCTGCACAACATCATAAAACCTGATGAAAATGTTGAGGATTCATGTCATTTAAAGACAAGCAAAGATGGTCCATTTTGTAATATTGGTATATTACTATGGATATACATGGACATGCACCCATACTTTGAGTATACTGAAGTGTCACGATAGGTTGCAAGAAACTGTTGTGACGAAGTAATGGTTGTGAAACATAACTGTGACTTTTACTAGGAATTCTCATTTCCACATTCACTTTGTTGGAACTCAAATGTGATAAAAAAAATGTCCACGTTCATTTGTGGATAAACTCCATTCATATACAACAAACTTTCATTAACCTAGGTAAATAAACTTAATGCTACAGCAACGTCTGTGGGGTTGTTATTGGCATGGGTATCGAGGTGGCCCATTTTTGGATGTTTTCAATGATGTCTATATAATTCAGGCGACTAATGCGATGTTTCAGCAACCATCATATTTTATTTATCTTGATTCCTATGTTCATTGTTAGTATACATCTACATCTTCATCTGAATTGACAACTTGCTTGCCTTCTAAACCGTATATCGTTATTAGAGTTCATAACAATCTAGCCGTGCCCCTAAATACCAGCCCTTGAACCTGAAGTAGTATCATAGCACTTAGTTGTTTTATTTTTTGAAATTAATAGCACTAATGTAAACCCCACGCTTATAATTTTTTCACTCTTATAACATTTCACAGTGTAGTTCTCAAGTTCTTCGATTTTTTTTGTAGTCATTGTCTTTTGTTAGGCCATTTAGTTGGTTGACCAATGGACTTATCATTTCTGCTTCTCCTGGTATATAGGGCACTGTATAGCGACCCTCGGAGGCAAAATCTTTATTTCGACGATCAACATCGTGCTGACACATGGCTCATGCTAAAGGATCGTTTGGACAGTTACAGCTCTATGGAATCTTCGTCTCAAACTAGAAGTTCTTTTAAGGTTGACAACAAGTTGGAGAAGTTGAGGAAGCAGCAAAAAGATCATTCGTGGATAGGTAAGGTGGGAGTCCATAGAGAAAAACTTGTGTTTGGTGGTGAACTTTGTCTGCGAGATGTTGAATCTGGGCAAACACAGCTTAGCGATTGCGATTAATTACAAAATTAGTTGCCGCTTTTCCGAGAATTGTCTACTTTTACACTAAGTCCTATGATTCGTTCATAGCTAAGACACGAGACGTTTTTCCAGCTTTTTGTAGTAGTGCTTTCCTCTCCTGTTTATATTGCATTTGAGAAAACTGAGTTTGCACAGGATTTTAATCTTAAATCTTAATTCTAAACATTGGGTGACAGCTATGCAAGTGGTAGCTGAGTGGTTTTCTCGACACCTTGACGAGAAGGTACCCATTGTGATTGTATCAAGTGTGTTAAAAAGTACGATTCTTTCGACTGATATGGAGCTTGATAATCTACTGTCTGCTCTCTCTTTGGAGTCAGCACAGAAACAGTCTACACTCCCAGCTTCAGTGACGGTAAATTCCATGTCCACATTCTAAAGCATTTTCATGTACGTAGATGTGATTTTGTTGTCGCGTCCACCTTTCCTTCTGATTAAACAGTCATTTTTTCCCTAACATTCATATATGTAGATCTAAGTTTGTCGGTTGTCCATCTTTTCTGATCAAAAAGGCCCATTTTTTTCTGAACCGTCATATATTTCGTACATCTTTTTTTCTGATTAAGATTTTTTTTTTTTCCGAAGGAAATGTTCCCAACATATTGAGCTGTGAATGTCTACACTGTTCTACCACAAGCTGAAGCTGGACTGACTGTGACCCAATGTTCTTTTTGCAGTTTGTTGGCACTTCTCAGTACTTTCAACAGTACTGGGGACAGGATAGCAATTTGATGGAGCTCTATGATTCTTTGGTGAGTTTCCAGTCAAAAGCGGTTAGTTCTGTACATTCCATGTTTTGGGTTCAATATACCATGTTAAACTGTAAAACTGAGCGATGGAGTATTCTAAGCTGCCTTAGTTTTTTCCAAATTCTGGAAGTAGAGGTAAGGATAGGCCTTTTTGTCCATCTGCAATCTGTTTTCAATACCCTTTTGGTTGTGTATTCTTTTAGAGCAGTTACGCAATATTGTTTTATTGGCGTTAGTGGCAGTAATCACAGTAATGGTACGTAAAACTGTTCGAAAACTGTACAAATTGCAAATTTTTCTGTATGTTTACTTAATGAAACCGCACAATTTGTACAGTTTTTTCTGTATGATTACTACGGTTTCTGGTCAGTAAAGCTAGCAATTGCTATTGTGTAATTGCCCTGTTAGCCGGATAAGACATAGAGGATGCAATTCAATGATTCATCTGCAGTTTTTCTTTTCCGCTTCCTGAAAGACAGGTTTTTCTTATAGGTTTTTCTTATTTAAGCTGTATATATGGTGCCTTTTTGTAGCTTCCACTTCGGGACGAAACTGCTGGAGAGGGGAACCTGGTTCCTGGAGACACCATATCAGGAGCTCGAAAGGGAACAGTATATAAGGAGCATGTTTCTGGTAATGGTCTCTTAGTTGTTTTCTAAGCGTTTGAGAGGTGAAGGGACTGGCATGCCTTATTTATGTGGGAAGCTCATCCTTCACTAAGCATATACCCAGACTATCGTGAAATCTTGGGTTGTTGACAGAGGTTTGTACTTTTTTGGTACTTTTTGTACGGTTTTATAGAGAAAGGTACAAATAGGTTGAATGATTCTTGTTTTTTTGTCGTTCGGTAACAAACTTTCGTTAGTGATATGTCATTGATGTCTTACTACACTCTGTCTGTGGTTCATGGCTCATTAGTGAGCTTGTTATCCATGCTTCTGTTCATATTGGAGATAGTTGGACGTGAAGCACTTGTTAGTTAGTGGTTCATAAGACAGTTTTTTTTTATAGTCTCTATTACTCTTCCTTACACGATGGACGAACACCTAGCTATTACCTTAGTGTCCATCTGTCCTTGATGTCCCGCAATCCATATTCCCGTTTTGTTCACAGCTGGTTGACTTGTTTTTTGCCTACAGAATATATTGTAGAGGAGGGAGTAAAATTAGGGACTATTCGGGTCGGTGTATTTTCCGTCTCGACGCAGTCACCAATGAGGAGCTTTGTTCATTCGAGGTATGTTCGTGTGGACTGCAAAAAAGGTTTCTATGGAAAAAGAAAAGAGGGACGATGTTTGAAAATATTAAGTTGAGGGGCTGTTTTGTAACGAACTTTGTCAATTCGAACTTGAGTAGGAAACAAAGTATGGAAGATCTTAAACGTCTTTGAGCCTTTTAGAGACTCTAAACGGTGATAAATGCAGTTAGAAAAAGTAAAGGACTACACTGCCCATTGCTAATATTGTTAAACATTTTCTGGACAAGAAAACATCTTTAATTTTACTTTCATCAGTTGGATTGGTTTTTTTAACGAAGCAATCGAAAGGTAAGTTTTTTCTTTTGATCGCTTGCCTCGAAATGAAAATCCAATGGTGGAAAGTGAGGTTAAAAGACGTTTTAGTGCCCGTAAAATGTTCAACACAAATAGCGGTGGACAATGTGTTCTCTAACTTGAAATTGTGTCAGTTCGTAAACTGCGTGGTTCACACTTGGAAAAAGGGTAAAACGATGTCATAAATTTTGGGATCCGTACGCCAAATTTCATTAAATGACAAAAAACGCGGCGGTGACGGTTGGGGCGGTTGGTTTCGACCGTTTTGGAGCGTAGCGGCGGACAAAAGATGCAGTTCTATGCGTCAAAACTCGACAGCTGCGTAAAGTAAACGGCAACTGCCGTCCGCCATCGGACATCATGTTCGGAATGCACTTTTTCATTTTTGAAGAATTAAGAAAACGAAGCGCACGGACGTGAACCGTACAAGAATTCATGCCGTCGCAAACTTATGAACAAACTAGGGGACCAATCACATAAGAGAATATGTAATGTCAAAAAAAAAACTCCGAATGTTTTTGGGCATGTTCTAAGTTCATCCGGGGTTATTTTAGGTCTGTACAAACGCTTGCGTGGCACTACAGTTTGATTTGGAAAGCTTCGTACATATCATGTCCGCCAAGCGTTTACTTTTCGTACGGACAGGTGGCTCAAATCACGACACGCTAGTTGACGTAGGCTAGCGTCACGTGCCAGTTCACGGCTGACAAAAAAAAGTATCGTTTTCATACCATACCGTTTTCCCCTTTTTCAAGTGTGAACCACCCAGATTTGATGATTGAATTTTAAAAATGCTTCTTTTATCTTAAGTGTGTTAAAAATCCTTTTCATTGAAAAAAAATGAAAAGAAGATGAAGAGAAGAAGTAAGAAAGAAGAAATAAGGTGTAAGAAAAATTAAGAAGTAGGAAGAAGTAAGAAGAAGAAGAAAAAGAAGTGAGAAAGAAGTTTAGGGGTTATTTTTCCTTTCATTTCTTTTTTTAGGGTTTTTGTTTTGAAATTTGCCCACTGTATGTCATGTAGTGTTCTTGTGTTACCGTGGGAGATTATTCTGAGCCTTTTCACTGTACTAGGAAAAGATCATGGGTTATGAAACCCCATTCCATTGATTCCATTGATTGTTACACATTGTCCTCACGGTCACTTCTTGATAGTTGTGAAAAGTAGTGTAAGGAAGTTTATTTATGTGGGTGACTGTTACAGCACCTGGTATTTGATATATTTTTTTGAGAATCAAATCTCAAGCTTGTATATTAGTTAACGATTTTTACACTTGAGGGGATCAAGCTCTTCCACAAATCGTAAGCCGTGGCTCGGACTTAAATTGGAAAAAATAGCACTTAAGTAAACCCCGCGCCATATGTTTCTCAACACTAATAGTGGTTCATACTGTAGCTTGCTGAGTGATCTCTTACATCTAACGTGTGCCGTGACCTTGAAGATTTAATTGGCTTAAAGATTTACTTCGCTTTATGTAGTTGTATGCCTGTTTTTTTTATAGTATTTGCTTTCGTGCCTGTTAGAGGAAAATCCTGGGCCAAGAGCTTGAAAGCAAGAACAAATTTCACAAACTTAGTTGTCGTCATTCTTGGATGCCATTTTTCCACACAGTCTTCCTGATTCGGTTTCCACAATAAAACCATTCTTGACAGCTGCAGCGGTCTTATCAGTTTTTTCAGCTTTTTTGTTTTGTACAAATGAATTGCAACTGTCTTTCCACTGCAAGCAACAGGATTTTCAAAGGAGACTGTCTTGTGATGCTATTCACGGCATATTCATATTCATATTTCATGGTTGAATGGTAGCTCCAACAGGCAGTAGTGACCGCGTAATCTCCACTCTGTTACCTTTTGCATTTTTTGTTATGTTTTGCATTCAGAAGCTATTTCAAACTAGGAAAAGTTTATTGTTGTTTCTATCAACTTAATACACTGTTGTTTCTTTTGTTTCTACTTAACTGTTCAAAAGCACATTGTTGTTTCTTGCAATTTTTGTTTCTAGCTATTACTTAGAAACACATTGTTGTTTTTGTTTGTATAAACTGTTTAAAAAACATTGTTGTAACTTGCAAGCTTTGTTTCTACTAACTGTTTAATAACACACTGTTGTTTCTTGCAATCGCTGTTTCTTCTAACTGTTAAATCCGATTGTTGTTTCTTGCAATCTTTGTTTCTACTAATTGATCAAAACACGCTATCGTTTCTTGCAATCTCTGTTTTTAATGACTGTTTAAAACACATTGTTTTTTGCAGTAGTTCTGGCGGGTTAGCTCTTGATGATGTTTTTGTGCCCGATCGACCTCGTCAAAATCGTGCCATAGCAGGAGATATGGTGGCAGTGCGTATTCTTCCCCAAACACAATGGAGAACTTCTGGTCAAGCCACTAGAGCTTCTGATACAACAGCAAACTCGCAGGAGTTTTCCTCGCAAGAGTCTCCAGGGGAGAAGGGAGACAAAAGTTCCAGTTTGATAGATGGAGATACTGCGATTAGCGAGGATATATCAGTGTGGGATTCTTGGCAAGGTGCCGAGGAAGACATAGTGGAGGAGAATCAAGGATTAAATCAAAGTGAAGTGATGACAGGGGAGATAGTTAGGATTATGCAGCGAACACAGCGAGATTATGTGGCGTGTCTGCACCTCGAGGATGAGAACAGATTAGCAGAAAAGGAATCTGGCAGGTAATTATGGTCACGTAAAAAGTGTCTTGTTATTGTCCTGTAGCTCTCTTCCTCCCATCAATTGCTATCTGATATCATTGGAATATTACACTTATCTTAGGTTTACCCTTGTTCTGAGGATAAATCGTTCAGTTCATACAGGTTTTTGAGTACTCGTGTATATGGTTACTCATAAAACTCTATAATTCAGCCTCAATATGAGGTAAATTCTCGCGTGTAATCAATTGCTTGTGGTGTTATTCTAGCCAATCATCATTTCTGTCACTGCTTTTTATGATCGGGTTAGCATTTTTTTTCAAATCTGAAGGGCAAGCAATATGTTTTACGCAGGTCGAAGGCGTTCCTATGTGTCCCTATGGATCGCCGGATCCCTTTGGTGAGACTAATATCGCAATTTCGCTGAAGTATTTATTATTTCTTGCGTATTGCTTTGTTGAGCCCTTGGCCTGTCGCACCACTTGAGCCCGTGGTTTAACGCTATTTTCAGTTATTGACATACCAGTGAGGGCTATTAGTAAAGCTATTGATGTAAAGGTGGTATTAGTGAGGGCTGATTTACTCAAATGTTTTTGAATGTCTAGTCATTGGCCTTCTTGCTGACTTTCTATCTTCAGGTCCGAGTGAGAACACGCCAAGGGAAACAGCTTATTGGTCAGCGTTTTTTAGTTCGAATTGATGGCTGGGAACTTTCCTCTTCGGTGCCCCATGGCCATGTGTTGCGGATTCTTGGACCCATTGGTGACCTTGATGCCGAGTGTTCGTCAATATTGGTCGCTAACGACATTGTTGATGCCCCGTTCAGCACCGGGTGAGAATCTTGTTTTGGATGCCTAAATTGTTGTTAGTTGTTGTCTTTGGTTTTGAAATGTGAAGTGTTTCATAAAAGCTGTCTATTGTCACCATGTAGAGAGCAATTGTGTAGAGAGCGTGTATACCCATTAACTCAGCGAATCCAGCGAGATGGAAAATTTATCATATGTGACATTCATGTGACAATCGACACATTCATTTCAGATATTTGCTGCATGGCACAGGTTTCTTCAAAATACTTGCATGCCTGTAACTTCTTGTTGATTCTGTTTTTGCTTCGTCGTTTTTGGCAAAGCTTTCAACTAACCTGTGTTCATTTTCACGCTATGGCTACTTTTGTAAATATTTCACATTAAAATGGATACAACCGTTGTAAAACGACCGGTATTTATGTCTCTATAGGATTTCAATACGGTTGTAGATCATGCTATGTAAGGAGGAAAATGATAAAGCATTTCCCACTTTGCCGTCTTTTATTTACTTCCTAACTTGCTTCTACAGGGCTTTGAGTGAGCTCCCTACAAATTTACCGTGGAGAATCCCAGAGGAAGATCTTCGTACGAGGCGCGATTTGCGTGAACAATGGTTCACCTGCAGGTTGTCTCTTTGCTCTTTATCTTTTTTTTTTTTTCCTTCTGAGAGGGGATTGTGAACATGGACGGCATCATAAGACAAAAGCCACACCCTGAGATAGAGACTTATTGGGAAGATAAACCTTTAAATTGCCTCCTAAATTTCAAATACAGTGGCAAGTAATATAGGGATCTGGTAGGCTCCACTTAAGATGTTGTTTCCTGTCTATTTAGAAGTTGATACGGAAGCTGAAACTGAGGCCGAAACTGAAACTGAGGCCGAAACTGAAACTGAGGCCGTAACTGAAACTGAGACTGAAACTGAATGCTGTCACGTGGATGGATTTGCAGCATTGATCCTCCGGGCAGTAAAGATGTGGATGATGCCATTTCAGTTCACCCAAAAGCTGGTGGCCTCCTTGAGGTATGTATTCTTCCTGGTTTTCATTTTTTCATCTTCTCTGCTAGAATGCTTCTAAATGTTGCAACGTTCATGTTCATTTGCGAATCCGTTTACGGTAATTGAAAATGTTTTTTTTTCTTCTTTACGTATTTGGTCCATAGTGAAATGTTGGAATTTTTCAATGGATGTCCTTTTTGTATTAACTCATAGAGTTTTTACTAGTGTTGCATATCGATCGAAATCGAAGACGATGTATCTCGATTTCAGTGTATCGTACTATCTGGAAGTTGAAACCAAAGCCAATAAATATTGATATTGTGATAATTGCGATAATCCACCGATTTTTTTTTTTT
This sequence comes from Zygnema cylindricum, assembly GCA_037447655.1. Lineage (NCBI taxonomy): Eukaryota > Viridiplantae > Streptophyta > Zygnematophyceae > Zygnematales > Zygnemataceae > Zygnema > Zygnema cylindricum. Next base: position 232,634 of record JBBHKE010001269.1, on the reverse strand, counting down.
TAATTAAGGTATATCAGCTGTACGAAATTGATAAAATTTTCGGAATGTCTGAAAGTACAAAATGCACAGAAAGTAATGACTTTATGGATGGTATGGACTGTGCGTTCATATCGTCCATGTCGCTATATCAATTATATTGCGATTCATAGTTGTTGGATATATTGACGAAATTTGCCAGTTATCAAGACCCTAAAAAAAGGTGCATATTGATTATCGCCAAATCCGTTCTACATTCTACACTAGTTATTGCACTATCAAAGTTTTACTCTCGTTTTGGGGGCATATCGTACAATTAGTGCAGTTTTTTTAATAATCGTATGTATTGTTACACATAAAATTGTACGATTCACCCTCAACATGAGGGTAAATTTCTGGTGTAAATTACCCGTCACTGTCAGTATGGCCTGGGCTTGCTATATTGAGATAGCAATTGTCTAGTTTTTTCATACCCTTGGATAAGAATTTGAAGGTTGTATAATTTTTTCAGGGCTAGGTCGTCACAGAAACTGTCTACGATGTTATTTGAGGTGTTTGTAATGTGGAATTAATGCTTTGGAATAGTCTACCTTTAGGCATACTACATCGTGATCACTTTACCATTAATAACACTAGTTCCGTTCCGGTTTTTTTTGCCATTTGAACACACAATAGTGTTATTTACACAAATTTTTTATTCTTAATGCGGTTCACAAACCAAAAATAGAATGATTAGCATCAAGACACTCTTCTTGCTAATTATTTCTTAACGTTAACAGTGATTCACGGTCTAGTTTGATACATTCATGGTTGTTATATGTAATGTAACATAATATAGTGGTGAACGAGTAATGGCATGAATATACCAGTCATGCTCGGTGTCAATACGATCAAGTCAATAATTGGTTCCCTCCTTCAGTTCTTGCATTTTACGTTGGAGGTTGAATCAGGTTGGTGTACACATAGCCGATGTATCATATTTTGTAAAGTCAGGAAGTCTCTTGGATTTGGAGGCACGGACTCGTGGGACGACTGTGTACCTCGTTAACGGACGTCTCAATATGCTACCAGATCTCCTAAGGTTAGTATATAATGTCATCATTGTAGCTTAAAAGCTGCATTTTTGGAGTAAATTATTGCATGTTTACCAACTATGATTGGTTGACCTTGTGAGAATCTGTGTGATAATGGTGGTTGCAGTGAGAATCTCTGCTCTCTGATTGGAGGATTGGATCGTCTCGCTGTCAGTGTCATATGGACAATTGATCCAAACAGAAATTTTGAGGTGGTTGAAACGTGGTTTGGAAGGACAGTCATCCATTCTCGTTATCAGGTACAAAGATGAGCTCCAATACGAAAACCAAGGAAAGGCGGGAGACTGTTGACGTTTTAGGTTTTTTACAACGTGTCTGGACTATTTGAAGAAAGATGGGTTTTTGTTTACTAATGAGTACAGTCTTGATGGAGTTAAACAAGGAAAAGCTGGGGGATTTTGTATGTCCAGTATAGAAAAACACGTCGGTACAATACAGTCAAATTGCTGAAAAAATAAGGAGGTTTTAAGTTTCTGGCAAATGGGTAGCTTAATAATGACTTTGGATGGTATTCTAAACAATGTTCATTATGATTGGTTGACAGCTGGTCTTTCCTCTGTCGATGAACAATTTAACATCCAGTCTCATTGTTTTCCTTTTTATAGACCTTTCTATGCTCCGGACTGTGCAGATGGCTTATGAACAGGCTCAAATGATTTTGGAGAACCGACCTCTACCTGAAAAATGGCGTTTTCCGGGGAACGATTCCAAATTTAGGGCTGTGAGGGATAACTTAATTGTGGTTTCTGCATTTGCCCAGGTATCGTTTTCTCTCCTTTGGAGGGTGGCGCTTGGGAAGGGAGTGGTAATATAATGCTTATTTCTATCACAGGAATTAAAGGCAAAGACTTAGTTATAATGCGCCCATCGCATCTTTGTTAGAATCAACCACGCTAAATTTTGTTTTGCCACGTGGCTCATTATGGGCCACTTAACTATGGAGTGTTATCGGCACTAATTTATAATTTTAGGTCCAAATTAGTGTGATTAACTCTAATAGCGATGGGCAGTGTACGTTTTTGTGAACTGGAAGTAGCATTAGCAACGTCTCACGTTTACTTCTCTAATACAGATTAAAATGCACGTGAAAGGTAAACAATAATAAACAGTAAATAGTACATCTGGGCGTTTGCATGATCCTCTTTGCTGGAGAAATACTTAGGCTTTCATCTATTGACCTGCTTTTTGGGCCTTCTCGTCTTTTTCTTGTCCACTTAAAGACTTGTTTTTATCAACCTGACTCTGCTATAAAACCCTGAAAAGCTCTGAAAACTTCTGTATGAGGGATTCTCAGAAACTGAAGGACAGTCGGAAGGCCAATGGGGCATTGGAGTTGAGCAGTACAGAGGTGTATTTTGAGCTTAACGACAAGAAGGAGCCAGTGAGCGTTCAAAGTAAACATGAGATTCTTGTGAGGACCTCTTTTTTTACCCACTTTTCAAGTTGTAATTGTGGTTGAAATGCTCTCTCTACAGTCATGAAAAGAAAGAGTGAGTAGAGAGTTCATGATCTGGGAAAATGGAAAAAGGGAACAAGGAAAATGTCTGGAAAGATGATGTGGTGGATGTGGAAGGAAGTGTCAATACGTTTATAAGTTATGAGTTTATACCAGTCTATAAGTTTTAATTTGTTTAGCCTACATTGTTCAATCTTCGTTGCCCTGTAACGTGAAACATTTGTTTCAAACTAGAAGGACTCAGATGATTTTGACTTCCATTTGGCGTTGATAGGGACACAATTTATATAGTCCGACGTCTCAAACTGATATCTGATCTTAGGGTTTACAGATGAATGGAGTGGTGGCTGAGCTCATGATCGCAGCTAATGCTTCTGTGGCGCAACGTATCTATGAGTGAGCGCAACATCTTTTATAAGATCTTATCTTTTATCTTCTATCGCTAGTAAGGTCTTTTATATACTTTATCTTTTGTTTTCCAAGTCGACATCCTTTAAAACAATTACTGCAGTTACGTAGTGTAAGGGGATGAAATGCGACCGTCAGCTAAAGTTTTCAGAGATGAGGGAAAAGTCTTTAAACAGATAAAGACATAAAACAAGATGTACAGTGAATAAAACTAGTCACAAGAAAGTTTTTGGTGTAACACTCATTAGGTGGTTTGTCAAAAGTGCACAAGAAACATGCATCCGAAGAAGAGAAAGGCAGAAAAAATGTTGCAGACGGTGTCAAACAATGATTATGTCAAGCTTTATTGAAGGACACGATGTATGCTTGTTAAGTCTCTGCAAAATTTGTCAACGGGAAGAATGGCGCGTTTTCAGAAGAGTTGCAAGGTTTGAGTGGAAAGTTATTCGATTAAAAGTCATGACAGCGCGAAGTAGTGTGGGAAACAAGGAATTTCTGTTGATTGATTGATTGAATGGTACAGACAAGTTGTTAAGTTCTGAAGGAAAAATGTCCTGAGAGTGACCTCTCAGGACTTAAAAGTGCCTTTGGAACTCTAAGGGGTCATTTGACTCGTCAATCAAAAGTTAAGGTCAAGGTCAAAGATTGTAGACTAAATAACCGAATCAAAACTCTGAACACTGAATGCTAGAGTCCAACAGTGAAACATAGGACGGCTAAAAAACAATCGTCTAGGTACTTGAAAAAGTTAAATCATAGTAAAATTCTAGATTCCCTACCCAAAGACAGAATTCTACTCTGAAGCTTCTATCAAAGATGAACTCCAACAAAAAGTACATGTCAGCAATGGACGACATCTTCAAATCTTGACGACTTTGATTGGTAAAACTTGATGTCCGTTTATGTAATTAATTGTTAATAATGTCAATTGGCAAGGAGCGTATAACCGAAGCTGTTAGAGTAAACTACTTGTTATTGTAGCTGTGGATATAGAATCAATCTTACAGCTTTCAATTGCAACAGCTTATAGTTCTTAATAATAATATTATGAGTTTTTGAGGTCAAAAAACGCATGACTGAAAGTGTCACTAACATTTTTGTTGCTAAGTCACAAAAGCTTTCAAGGTCTCTTGATCGAAGAGGCAAACTAGTCATTTCTTGAACTTTCTTTCAATGCATCGCCAGCTTTATCCTCATCTTTCCTTTTCCTCTGTATGCGGGCTGTGGCAGATGGTCTATTGAATGACTGTCAACCTTGTTATGCCAATCATCCTATGAGTCTAATTGCATTTCTGTTCATTGTCAGCTACACCGTGAATCGCTATCGTTAAGAATTGTATAGTGTGGGGTTTAATGTAGTGTTATTAGTTCTAATTTAGGTCCATGGGACGTGGATGATTTTCAACTGCTTAACTAATTAGAGTTGAGAAAAAATACAAGTAGTTTTTTAAACACTATTCTATGTTCAAGGGCCAAAAGCAGTCGGCGTCGAATTAGTGTAATCAAATTTAATAGAGATTCACTGTGGACCATATAGCATTTTGCGCATGGGATTAACAATGTTAATTGGTTTGTTGGGACTCTTAACATCTCTTATAGGACGTTTCCAAACGCATCATTACTTCGTCGCCATTCTCAGCCTCGTCACGATGGCTTACGCCATCTTGCTGAGGTACGACTTTCGTTGCGGCTTACCACTTTTTAGCGACTAGTCAACATTACCAGTTAGTTATAACTAATATAAAATGTTAGTTTGAAAGTAGTGCTTCAAGAAATGTGAAGTGCGGCTGAAGGCAAATAAGCATTGGCAATAAAGCATCTCACATGTCAAACGGCGTAGTTTTTATTGCTGGCAATCTCATATGCCTCTAAAAACTAAAATTAGATGCATGGCAAATAGTGTGGCTGGAAGCTGAGAGACACTTATGACGGGTGGGCAGTTATGCAGGGCTCGAGGCCTACAAGTGGACACATCTAGTAATAAGGTGAGTTTTTCATTTATATTCTGGTCATTGCAGCAAGAGGTGAGGAAACTACACCGTGTATCGCTGCTAGTGTTTATGGTTTTTTCAGCGTTTAAGCTCATTTTTCTTCATGCACACTTGTCAGATTATGAATCCGACGGTTGCGATGGAATGATAAGATTCTTATCAATCGATTGACGGTCGCCAAATGAAATTGGACATGTGTGCACAGAGAAAAGTTGATGTAAATGGCAGAATAAACATGAACACTAATAGCGACACACGGTGTAGTCGAAGGGCCAAGGGTTGCTTTCTGCATTACAAAAACCAGCACAGTGTGGTAAATAGCGGACGTCAAGTCTAACTTTATTAATGAGAAACGGAGGCATTGCAGGCTCTTGCAGAATCACTTGAGCGTCTCCGAGGACATGTGGAAGGGACAATCGAGGTGAGATTGGAGGGAGGGTGAAGCAAAAAGGGAAAAGGAGGGAGGAGGGATACTGCTAAAAGTATTGCAAGAGAAAAGGTCAAAGTTAGTTCATGTTTTCCTGCTCTGTTACCGAAATGTGATTGGTATTATAAATGATTTGGGGTCTTGGGAGGAAAAGGACAGGCTGCTATAAAAGTGGTAGCGACACGCTCCATGTCAGAGGTATGTCCATGCTTCATAATTTTTCTGCACCTTCCATACCTAGTTTTGTCTTGTTGTGTCTGTTGTATGGACAGCTGTGGATCACATATTGTATTGCTCCTCAGATTCTGATGCGGTTTCAGTTGTCACAATCAGGTTTAGGGCTCGAGAGTGCTTGAAATCTGCACTGTGAATCCTATTTAGTGTTAAGAATTTTTTTAGTGTGGGAGTTTATTTTAGTATTACCGATTCTAATTTAAGTCTGAGCAACGTGGACGACTTTGCACCACTTGCCACACTATTGTTAGGGAAAAAACATCAGTATTATGAACGCTATTGTATGTTCAAGGGCCAAGAAAATCCTGTGCTGAATTAGTGTTATTAACAGTAAAAGCAGTTCACACTGTAGATGCTATTGAAGCTCAATAGCAGTGTACAGTGGCAGTTTGATTAATCTGGGGGAGATATAATGTCGATTTCTTGACTATTGTTTCCTGCAATTTTACAGGCAGAGTATTTCTGCACGGGACTTGCAACAACCACCAAAGGATTCGATCATTATGGCCTAGCTCTTCCGTGAGTATGACGTTATTTACAATTTGTCGTAATTGTTGCTTGTTTAACAGGTTAGGGCTTGTTAACAATTGTTCATCTAGGTTTCCTCTTCGTGTAACTTCGTGTGAGTTACAAAAAACTCTAAAAACCACTAAAAACATTTGCCATAACTCATTTGACGTACAATCACCGTGATTATCCTGCGTTATTCCAGAATGGAATTTGTAGAAAGTTCTTGTTGATGCCCTTGAAAAGATTTATTTGTTGCTCGTGGATTGTTTTCTTATTTCTTTTAGTGCACGTTTGCAGATTTTATACCCACTTCACCTCCCCAATCCGTCGATATGCTGACATAGTGGTGCACCGAACACTCCTTGCGGCATTGTTAACCCCTTTTAGTACCAATAAAGAGGTTTTCCAAGAATTTGTCCTGCAGAAATCGGAAAGCCGAAAGGGATTGCCCTCTCCTATAGAGCTCCAAGAGGTAATTTTGCCGAATCCGGATCACAATAGTTTTAAGCAGTTGCCTATATGTTGGGATCATAGTTGAAATGTGCAAAAACGATTGGAGACGCTATATGTGGTTTCTTTATACTAAACGCATATTACACTTGAAGATACTACATGGTACTCGTATAACACGGTTTAATGTCATTTAGTATTTCAAATTGTTTTTGCACTATTGAGCTATAGTTGGGATTATAAGGCGGCAGGCATATACTGTCGCTATGACACAATGTCACACTTCTACGATACTACATCGTATACCAATTTTGAGGTCAGACCAGTTGTGCTCGGAATGCATAATAGGAGACTGAATTGAATGACTGCAGCTTTTTGTCTTTTTGCTCATATCCCTCAGGCATGGGGAGATGACAGCTGGCAGGACATATAAATGACCGCCATCGAGCCAGTAAAGCGGCTCAAAAGAGCTGTAACCGTTTGTTTCTCCTCCTTTATCTAGTCGATCATCCACAGGTGGAGCGTGCAGTGGTATGTATGCAAGTTCAAACCTCCTTGCAAATGTTTTCTTTTCAAAAGCTCCTTTTTGGCAATTTTTTTTTTCAAAATCTCCTTCTTGGCAAATCTCCTTGTTGCCCATTCTCCTTGTTACCAAATATATAAACAAGGAACATTTTGTTATATGCACTAAGGAACCTTTGGAGATTTGCAGGTGAAGAAGGTCCAGGCTAGTGGACTGCTTGTGTTCGTTCCAAAGTACGACTTGCAAGGAATGGTCCATTTCAAGGCAAGCTATATCTGCCCTCTCCGAATTCATCAATACAATTCATTCATTTCATCTCCTCAGTCATTCATTCATTCCCTTCATTCCCTCTCCCTCTCCCTCTCCATCTATTTCCCAACTCATTTCTTGCCGGTCACCTTTCCTAAGCCCCAGTGCAGAAAATAGAAACTGGAGAATGTCCAGTACTGGAGACGCCTCTGATTGCATGTTTCTTTTTTTGTGTTTTTGGTTTTTTGAGTGTTTTTTTAAGGTAGTTCAGTGCTGAAGACTCATGTGATTGCATGTACTGTTGTCTTAAAGTTTTCGTCTGCTAGTGTTTTGTCTTTAATGAACAGCTGTTGACTGTTTAGCAGCAGGAGAATGACAATAATAGGCAATAGTAGGCTTTGCAGAAAGTATGATGCCATAATGAGAGTAGAGAGGAGAAACAATATGGTCAATTAGACGCCCTTTTATGCTTTACGGACTGTTCGTTAAACTGACACTTTTTGAGGGATATTACCCAACAGAATTGGACATATCCAAAGGCTCTGAAGGAGTTTCAACCCCTGGAGGCTGTTTGGCTTGAGCTCACTGCAGAAGGTGAGCAAGAAACTGCTTTTGTTTTTAACTGTTTTTTTGGTGACATATCATACGCAATTATTGGAGACTGGCACTGTAATCGTACTGAGGAATGTACTGTTTTTACAACATCGTAAAGTTTTCTGTACGATTACTTTGATTACTGCACCAGTATCACCAGTAGTAGTGTACGTATAATTACCGTATAAGGAAAATATGATAGAGACTTTGTTTCTTCAGGTCACCAAATGGTTCATAGAATTTATAGCAAAATTTGTGTGCTGTGGTTATCGTATTTTTTGTTTTCTCTGTTCATAATTTCTTACCAGCAGATGATCTTCAGAGATGGTGATTAGATACACCGTCCATTGCAATTAGAGTTAGTGAATTATTAGTGTTAACTACAGTAAATTATGTGTACCACGCAGTTCATTGTGGGCCACTTGTTTAAATACTGTCATTAACACGAACTTGTGATTTTGGTTCAAAATTACAATCACTCAAATTAGAGTGATTGGCTCTAATAGCGATGGGCAGATTACTTCTGCATCCTGTTTTTGTACTCTTTACTTCATCTGAGTCGATGAGGATATTTCACAGGACGTTACCGGTTTTCCATCTCTCTCTTGTTGACATTCTTATCCCTTCCTCTCTCCAAACTTCTTTTTCTCAGAATCGCGAGCCCGTGGAGTATTTTTGAAACTGTCTCTGTTGACTGACGATGACCCACGGGTTAGGGCAACCATTTCTCATAATTTGACTCCAAGTCTTGATGATAAGGTTGACTTGATGACCAAAGCAAGACTTGCCCTTGGAGTTCAAAATCCAAAGCAAGGCATAAAGAACTTTCGAGGTACAGTGTCCAATCAGGAGGGAGGTTTCAAAGGTGTAAAGTTAGTTCCGGAAGTCGAGGAGCCCAAGCTTGAGAACAAGTTTGAGACAATGCAGGATGTGATATCAAGCTTTATGGATACTGTATGCAAAGGTGTGGAGCTTTCTTTCACTGAAGCCAGTCCTGTTTTGCTTTTGTCCTTCGACTTTTGTCTTTTGACTTTTTTCTCTTGTCTTTTTGACATGGAAGCTTAGCTCTGACCTTCGTTTGGGTTTCACTCGTTTTTTGGGGAATTTCATTGTGTAAGTTTTTTCATATGAAAAGCAATCATATCAGATGTAAAAGGTGTTAGAATGTTGAATTTATTCACTACATGTGCGTATGTTGGAGCGGGAAATATATTGAACATTGCTGACTCTCCTTTCAGCTTTATTATGTGTATGTTTTCCAACATATTGTATGCAGATCACTCATTGTTTTTGCAAAATAATGCACAAACAAGCTACATTACTATGGGAGCTGGAGAGCCTGTAATCGTAACCCCAGGATGCTTGCGACTGAATATGGAAAAACGATGGCACAACATTCTTGTAAGAATTAAACACTTTTTGGTCACCAAAAAAACCTTTTTACTGGCTTTTTCTGCAAATCTTTGATTGTCCCTCTTTGAATGGTTTTACTTTCGATGGTCAAAGAAAACAGTGTGTTTCGTTTTTAACTTTCCATTCCCCCTAAATATTACCCCTCAAACCTAAAATAGTAATCAATGACACTAATTGCTTTATTCTTAAAGCTAAATATTTGAACGGCTCAGAATCATCCATGCCGTTTAGAACTGATTTTGAATAAATAACACTAATATGAACTCCACGCTAAATAATTTCCTTCCTTTAATAACAATCCACAGTGAACTGGAGAAGAGGAATACAGAATACTATGAAAGGTTCAATAATGAATGAGTTTTGGAACTGACTTTGTACCATTCAACTTCAACAGTAAAGTTAAAAATAATTTTGTGGTACAATGCAGGCTCGAGCCGCAGTTTATAAAGCAAAAAGAATGCGATCGTACCTTTCAGATGACAGTTTACAACAGACAAAGAGACGAGAGATGGAGCAAAAGGTGAGGGATAGAGCAAAACGGTGCATAGGAAAGATAGCGGTCCGTAAATAGAGCAAATAACATAGAAAGAGAAAATAATATAGTGGTGACGAATAGCAATTAATCTGGAACCTACACCCTTCGGGGTTTACACAGTGGAAGTATAGAAAATTATTTAGTCACATTCGGTACTATTTTTTCGATTGTTTTTGAGCAGTTATGTAAACTAGAGGTTACATTCAGATTGTAGGTTAAAAAACAAGACATGAGCAAAAAAGCAAGAAAGCAATTGATAAAAAATAGGTTATTTGTCACATTTGCATTGGATGAGGGACTTGGGGTTGGAGTTCCATGGTAGTTGGTTGTATCTATATGGCCGAAAAGTGTAAGGGGATTGGGAAACGAAACAATTCCTCGTTTTTTGTTCTTTTAATACCCTTTGAGGTCTCGTTGTTGTACTAAAAAGTGCAAAAGCATTGCGGTCTTGGATTTTTTTCAAATCCGTTGAGGTCTCGTCGTTGTACATTTTTCATGCAGAACTAAAAAAAAACCTAAACCAGAAAAACAACACGAATCAAAGACATTCATAATTTGGGCTCAAAGGAAGTGGTGTGTTTCGGAAAGACAACTTCTAAAAAAAGTTGTCTTTAGGCATTTATCCTCTTTCATCTCCAATTTATACCTTGTAACCTTGACTTCTGGAACTTTTCTCTTAACTTTCATTCGTACTTTTCATTCCCAGATAATTTGAAGTTTCAGGTACCGTGTTTCGACAATATCCACTATCTACAATTTTTTTGGGCTGCCAGAAAATAACTTAAATTTTTTAACCAAGCGTCACTTCAATATATCGCGATAAAGACATACCATGATATTGGTCGATATATCGCGTAAATATAGTGATGTTGAGCTCCTCGATATCTTGAAGTGATATATCAATTATCGGGTACCCAAAATAAGGTACATATCGAATATCGGCAAGTCACTCCTAAACACATGAGAACGTTTTTAATGACTTTTTGAAAACTAAGTATTTTGTAGTATAGCATCACCGGGCGATCCCAAAGATACTGGTGAGCTTACTCATATCCGACCGCGAGAAGGAAACCTAAAACTGAACAGATTACAAATACCTAAAGCAAACATTCTCCGGTAAAAGGGAGCGACCTGCCAATCTCGGTTTTTTGCTTTTGTTAGCGTAAAACGTACGTGTTTGACAGTTTGTTTATTTTTACAAAAAAAGAACACATTTGTTATCATCTGTACAGGAAAGCATTCACATTTATCGGGTGGTTACACTCTAATTTGAGTGAGGTTTCTAAACCTAAAATCATAAATCAGTGTTAATACCAGTGTTGACTACATGGCTAATCTTAGTTTTATGTACTTTGTTTAAATAAAGTGATAACGCTAATAATCCACTAACTCTAATAGCAAAGGACAACATAGTGTGGCTTGGTTGTTTTTATAAGCGAGGGTGCATGTGTTAAGTGTATGTGTATAGTATGTTGCCGTGCTTAGATTTTTTGTGATAATTACCTGTGAAGTTTACATGGGTGTTAGGAGCGTGGGTGTAGTAATTCCAATGGATGTATACAAAAAAATACAAAATGTTTCACCGAAATGGATATTTAGCACATTCATCATAAATGGGATCCAACCTTCGGTTTGCAATTTAACATCGGCTACTCAAGATTTTACAGTATTCTCAACTCTAAATGAACATTGTTTGTCAAAATATTTTTCTCAAATCAATTAAAAACAGAAAAAGACCTAAAAGCAATGTATTGGTATTCATGGAAACTGTACGAATAGGAGCATCTGTGACGGATGTAACAGATCTTAAAAAAAGCAAAAAGAATCGTACCTTTTTGAGTGAAAGTGTGTATTCCGCGCAGATGTTCTCGAAAAACATATCTTCCTTTCATCAGCAATTCTACCATTTGTTTTGCAATTGATTTTTTTCCTCCAACCTGCAAATTCTTGCTTGTGACTTGAGGTGGCTGCTGAGATTTTCGAGGAAGAAATACAGAAAGAGACAATATGCATGTTTAGAAGGACCACCGAAAACCTAACCAAAACCAGAACCAAAAGGAGGGCTAAAGTAAGTGGAATCATCATTAATGAAAGGCGGTGGGTTTTATTTACTTCTGGTTTTTAGAGAGAGAGAGTGAGAGTGGAAAGGGAAGCCATCGCATACCGGATAGATCTCTATCAGTACGAGATAAACCAAGGGGGAGGTACATGGATGAGGAACTTGTAAAGGTTGTAGAGGAGAGAGAGAATAGAGAAAGTAATGCGAAATGGAGGAGAAGAATACATGTCGAAGTGCAAAATTTTGTGGAAATGTCGTAAAAGATTTATCGAGAACATTGCAAGCAAAACTTAACCTGAACCGGAACTGGTCTTTCAAGTTCAAACTCAAGTTCTAGAAGTGAGTGCATTTCGTGCGAATTCCACATGGAATGCGTGGGAAACCCAGTTTATAAGGGTGCGTCTCCATGTACTTGAAACTTAGAGAATCTACTTTGTTTTTTAGCGCAGATCCGGCGGACCCGGATTTCGGGTGTCCCTATGTGTACCAAACGAAGTTGTCATTTAAGGGCGTGACGATTGTATACGTCAACAATGCCCGTGACGGTTGTCGACAGTGTACAATGTGATGACGCACGTTATTTTTTGTAACTGCTTGTGACGTCGCATGACTTTTCGTGACATTGTAGACGAACCGCCATCCAGCCTGTGCCGTTTCACGGTTGAAGAAGATGTCTCTTGTCCGCTACACCGCCAATCGTTATTAGCGTTGTGTACGCTAATTCCGTCCCGCTTTTTTTTGTTTTTATTCTCAAATATAATTATCCACACTATTTTTAAATAACCCTAATTCCTAATTAGAATAGACGATTTCTTCGAAAATTTCCAAATTCCCAATTAGCGTAAACCACGCTAATTATTCATATACTCTAAAAAAACTTACACGCTAATAACTATCGGCGGTGTAGACTTAAAATGGCATCGGATCTTGAGACCCCCTGGCGAAAAATACGTACCAGGCGCAAACGGACAAAACCAAACAAATTGTGTACTCTGCTTTGTCGTACCTTAACGCAAACGAACAAAACATACTGGATCGTGCACTTTTCGTCGTCGCTTGAATTCTTTTGAAATTTCTTGAAAAAAGTTTACACGTGCCACTACGTGTTTCTATTTGTTTTTCGAAATTTCTTTGTTTTAAAGCACATCTTCCCTGTGTTTTAAAGAAAAGTTTGAAGATGACGTTTTTTCTCGTGGCCGTGGGTCGAAGAACACAAAACGACAACATATAGTACATCTTAAATTTGACGATGACGCAAAATGTACTTCTCATTTTCTCAATTTTTTTGTACGGTTGAAACTTACGCGACAGAAAAAAAACCCTTACTTTGGCACATGGAGAGACACACCCTAAGATACCCAGAGTCAACAGCTCAACGCATATTGTTATATTGTACGCGTGTAGTATGGATATCACCGTACACACCGAACTCTGTTTCGTCACAAAGATGACATCGTGACGTTTGTCATCGTACAAAAATTAAATAATGTACAATTAAATGTTTTGTACGTTTACTGTGATTAACTGGAAATTGACGCCAGTAACTTAGTTGTACGTACACTGTAGGATAGCATGAACGTACCGCAGTACGGTGCCTGTTGTACTCTTAAGCTTGCACACTTCACACTACACCGCCAATCGTTATTAGCGTGTAAGTTTTTTTAGCGTATAAAAATAATTACCGTGGTGTACGCTATTTAAGAATTTGAAAATTTTGGAAAAAATCATACATTCTAATTGTTTGGTTATGGTCACATGCATGTTGATTCAATGACCGCAGTTAAAGGTCAATTAGTGTCATTTGCATGTTTTGTAAATTAACATGTAATAAATTAAAAACATGCTACTGTTTGCAGTGCTACAGTAGAAACACTGCTTTGTCTCAAGCCACACATGCCACTATAGGTATGATGTGCGCATGTTATATTGTTATACGCAACTCGACAACTGAGACCCATAGA